>CAUYRH010103740.1:0-10922 GCA_963574655.1 Perodicticus potto
CCCACAAAGAACTCTGGTCCTCACCACAGTGCCTGAGGGAATGGAGCTCCCAGGATGCCCACTTGAGCTGGTTCTCCACAGCATCAAGCTCAGAACTTGGTAATCCCTGAGCTTCTTCTTGAGATACTATCTCCTCTACTAGCACTTCTCGTTTCCGTCGATGGAGAGAAACCTGGAAACAGTATAAGATTTGAGGATCAGAACTTAAAAACACATAAAAGAAACCACACAAAACATACCCTGCAAAGGCTTAGACAGCAAAGCAGTTCAGATCATGGGGAGTAGTAGGGGAATGGGAGAGTAGGCACAAACATAATTCTAACTTTGTTAACTGCAACTGCCGATGGCTATGCTAGTGGTTCTGACCCAGGAAAAGTGACACAAACAGGCTCACCGGCTGTCCAGGGTCATCAAGTTCACTCTCCAAATCCTCTAGCACTGTCACTGCCTCCTCTCCATTCTCTGGATGATGATCACGAACCCAAGTCTGTAGCTCCTTGGGTAGGATGGCGACAAACTGCTCCAGCACAACCAGCTCTAAGATTTGCTCTTTTGTGTGCGTCTCTGGCCTGAGCCATAGACGACAAAGTTCTCGGAGCTGGCTCACAGCCTCACGGGGCCCAGGTGAATCCTGGTATCCAAATTGCCTAAATCGTTGTCGAAAAACCTCTGGGTCAGGGAGATGGTTCCAAGGTATACTTGATCCCTCTTCACCATCAGGATCCTCCTCCAACTTTACTCTCAGAATTTTTTCATCTTCATCTGGAGTCGGGATGATAAGTATTGAATCTTCTTCCACTGACTGTGCAGACATCCTGATTTATAATACTTCAAGAAGAGACAACCAAGGCAGAATATAAGCCTCCAGGAAATACCCCCGTTTTCTTCACAGGCAACCCTGAGGCACAAGAAAAAATATATAAATAATCAAATAACCTAAAAATTTGAACTCAAGCTGATAAAGGAAGCAAAAGATACCTATTCTTTCCAATCAACAAGCTATACCAGGAGTTGGCAAACTATAGCTCATGGCCAAATGTACCTGCTGCCTATTTTTATATGATGCTTATACTAAAAAAGTTTTCACAATTTTAAATATTTATAAACACACAAAAGAGTATTTGATAACATGTGAAAATATTTATGGACTTATGTGTCCATAAATAACTTTATTTATTCATGATTCATGCTACAATTACCATCATAAGTATTGGAGTTGGTTAGATTCACAGATTATGTGGCCTGAAAGACCTTATGCAGTCATGTACTACATAATGATGTTTCAGTCAGTAACAGGCCACCTTTAGAACATGGTCCCATAAAATGAAAATAGAGCCCCCAGATTCCTAACTGTAGCTGTGTAAGGCATTAGATGTTTATATCACCACTGGTGTAAACAAACTATACTGCCGGTTGTACAAAAGGCTAGCATGTATGTTATTAGTTTATGTAGTTATTATACTTTACTTGTTATCTTTTAGGGTATATTCCTTCTACTTACGGGAAAAAAGTTAACTGTAAAACATCAGGTAGGTCCTTCAGGAGGTATTCCAGAAGAAAGCACTGTTATCATAGGAGATGATATGTGTGTTATTTGCCCTTGAAGACCTTCCAGTAGGAGAAGATACGGAGGTGGATGACAGTGATACTGATAATCCTGACCCTGCGTAGGCTAATTTGTTGCTTGTGAATCAATCAATTTTTAACAAAAAAGTTGAAAAAGTAAAAAAAAGAAAAGATTTTAAATAGAAAAAAAGATAAGATATACAATAAGAATATAATGAAAGAATTTCTGCAGAGCTGTACGATGCGTGTTTTAAGTACTAACATAAGAATCAAAAAGTTTAAGAAAATTTAATTTTGGCGGCGCCCATATCTCAGTGAGTAGGGTCCCGGCCACATACATCCAGGCTGGCAGGTTTGAACCCGGTCCAGGCCAGCTAAACAATGACAACTGCAACAACAACAAAAATAGGCATTGTGGCAGGCACCTGTAGTTCCAGCTACTCAGGAGGCTGAGGCAAGAGAATCACTTAAGCCCAAGAGTTGGAGGTTGCTGTGAGCTGTGACGCCACGGCACTCTACCCAAGGCAACATCTCAAGACTCTGTCTCAAAAAAAAAAAAAAAAAAAAAAGAAAAGAAAATTTAAGTTGGTAAGTAAAAAAAAGTTCCCATAAGTTAATCTATTATTGATGAAAGAAAATTAAAAAAAAAAAAATTTAGTCAGCCCAAGTATACAGTATTTATAAAGTTTACATCAGTGTACAGCAAGTCTTTACATTAACTCACTACTCACTCACCAGAGCAACTTCCAGTTCTCTAAGCTCCAGTAATAGTTAAGTGCCCTGTACAGGTGTACTTTTTTTTTTTAAATCTTTTACACCATAGTTTATTGTTCCTTTTCTGTTAATACCATTGTGTTAAAATTGCCTACAGTGTAACATGCCCTACAAGTTTGTAGTGTAGGAACAGAAGACTATCTAATATAACATAATAGTATACCGGCTATACTATTTAGGTTTTAAGAACATTCTATGAAGTTCACACAATGCTTAAACTACCTAACACCTTTCTCAGAATGTATAATCGTCCTTAAGTGATGAATTACCATATTTACCCTATGGCCCTTTACAGAAAAAGCTTGCCAATATATGACCTAAGTCAACAAACCCTATGTAAACAGTCAAAAGAATGCCAAGTTAAGTATTTGCCCCAACTCAGTGTTTTCTAAATGTGCTTGATCCACGGACGCACTGTTTTCAACTCAGGACTGGTGTTCCGGGATGCTTAGGTCAACTCAAAATTAAAGGCCTTTTTTATTATTTGCTTTAAAAGAATTTTTTCCCAAAAAAAATTTTTTTTTAAGTTAAAAGGTATTTTGACTTAAATGTTAAAAAAAAGTTCTCTTAGTGATATGTCACAGGATACTGGGGTGGGGGAAGCACATAATATATGAAAAACAAACTACGTAATATTGAAAAAAATCATTTTGCATAATAATATGCAAATTACCTTTCATCCATCACACCATAAATACATTTATAATAATAAACATTAATTCCAGCAAATTCTACTAAGAAAAAGCACTCTTATTACCACCTTGACTTCTTGCAGTAACCCAGTATCTTGTCCTCACACTGGATGACTCACAGCTTCTAGCTTCAGGGAAACTTTGTACTATTTCTGATCCTTTCCTTAGTAAGTGTACTGTCATGCCCGTGCCACTGTTTACAACACATATTAGGAATGAAGCGTACAGCTATGTATTTATTCAGTTCCCAGAATCTGAACAATAACAACTTAAAAAAGCTTACTGTAAACCGATGAAGATCAAGACTAGAATTCATAAAAGACCTCATCAGACAGGTAATACATATGGGTTTAACTAAATCCTCTGGGGTCTGGAGGCCTTATAAACAAGGTCTAGCCAACAGACTCATTCGTTCCTATCCCAAGACCCCCTATCTTATTAATGGTATCAATGGTTCTCTTCTATATTCAGCATACTGCCCGTTGACACGTGGAGGGGAGTACCAGAAGGGCAAGCCCACGGTCCTGAAAGTATCTGGGCAGGGTACTTCGACTCGGGTGCTCCCCACCTCACTCCAGCAGAGACCCACTGTGTACCCCGACCCTAGTCCGACATCCTCCGGGCCTTCTTCCCTGTACTCCAGGCGGCGGATTTCAGAGGACCAAAAGCCCCCAAGATACAACAGCGTCGGAGCCACAGCACTTCCGTCCACGGTCGCGGGACTACAAGTCCCGGCAGCCCCCGCGCAAGGCCCGCCCTGTCCCCACCTCCGCCTGAAACGACTCCCAGAAGCCTCCGCGAGATGCCAAGGCCTCCAAATAGAACAAAACCGGCTATGGGGGAGGGGGAAGGTGAGGGTCGCAGAGGACACGGGAGATGGAGGGCTCTCCACGGATTCCGAAGACCCGCGCAGGCCTCCCGCCCACCCCTCCTCGCCTTCCAACTGCCGGGCGCGGAGACCGCGGCCTGTTCCCCGCGTCGCCCAGGAGTCCGAGGAAGGTCCCCGCCAGGCCTCCTCGCCAGTTCTTGCTAAAAGATCCGCAGACCTAGCTCAGCGTCCCCTCCCCTGAACACCGTTCCCCCTATTCCGGCGCCAACCTCCGGCTCAGGAACCGCAACAGCTTCGCTATCCACGGCGGACGCAGAAACGCCGTTTGCAAGCCGCTTCCCAGAAGCCCCCGGTGCGGACTGCTTCCGGTCTGCGGGCCCGAGGAGGCGGGGAGAGGCAAAGCCCACGTTGCCATGGAGATGCGCTCCGGGTGGGGGAGGGGCGGCCCGGCGACAATGACCGCATTGAAGTTGTGCTTGGCCTGGCGCCTCTCCTCGAATGGCCTAGCGTTCTCTGTTCATATGAAAGAAAAGAAAAAGAGAAGGCTCTGCTGTTAAGATCGTCCCTGCAGTTGCACAAGCTCTTTCACATGCAATATCTCTTGTGGTCCTCACAATAATCTTCTGAAAGAAGTAATAATAGCGAATATTTATGAAAGTGTACTACGTTGTGCCAGGCGCTTTGCATGTCATTTATTTTTCACAATAACCTACATAAATGTAGGAGCTTTTATTATCCCCCTTCCACTGCTAAGATAATTGAGTCACAAATACAGTAAATAACTTGCCAACAGCTCACAACTTGCAAGAGGAGAGCAGGATTTGAAACCAAGATATTCCACAAATTGAGATGTTACAGGGTTTTTATGAATTGTCAGGGAAACTAGATAACACCAGTTAGAACTTCAGCAGTGTGGCCCCTGTGGCTCAGTAAGTAGGACACCAGCCCCATATATGGAGAGGTGGCAGGTTCAAACCTGGCCCTAGCTGCAAAAAGAAAAAAAAAAAAAAACCTTTAAAAAAGAGAGAGAATTTTAGCAGTGAGGTCACAGTGAATTGGCAGAATGCAAGATCATCTTCAAACTTTCAGCTACTCATTTTAAACCATAAAACAGACCACTTCAATTTAAAAACTGTAGAGCCCACTATGGCCCAGGCTCCTCACTGCCCCCCACCTCACCCCCCAGCCTTTCCTCTGAGAAGCCTCCTCACCCCTCATAGCACTATTAGAACAGATCTCATTTATTTATTTTTCTGCTTTTTGTTTTGCCTCTAAGTGCCATAAGGACAGGGATCTTGTCTGTTTGTTATCCCCACCTACTCCCAGGAAGCTGACTGCCTGGTACATAGAGAACTCAATAAATATTTGTGGAATAAATGAATGAATTGTGGGCTGATCACATTGCTGCCTCTGCTAGGACACGTGTCAGGCATCAGACTCCACACAAAAGAAAGAGCCCTGTTGTGTAAGGCCTTGTCAGAAGTGTAGGTCCAGCCTTCTAGAAGTATCTCAAGATCCTCAAGCTTTGGCTTTTCCACCTCATTCAGGAAAAATGCCCTCTGAAAAGTGCCCTCAGCCTGGACTGAGGATTTGTGAATGAAAGACAATTGAGCCAGTGAGTAGCTGATGGTGGAATAGCATCACTTTTCAGTGTGACCAGGGCTCATCTTCTCATAACATACCCCACCCCCCCACAAGTTTCTCTCCTCATTTTGGGAGGCTTCAGAAATCCAGCCATTTCATTCTCCTACATGGCTACTGCCAGCAACAAGTTTGGCTGCTGTTCCCATCCTTTCCCTCTTGTAAAGGATAACTCAAAGTGTTTTTGTTTGTTTCACCTTAGGCGTTTTTACATCTAATTAATGTTGGAAAACAAAAATGATAAACATCAAACAAAAACTTGGTATGTTTTGGCAACATTTTTAGTTGAAAATTTGACAAAACCCTTTGCCCATGATTGCCTGTTCTATTATTCCTAATTCTTTCTAAGAGGGTAAATGGAAACCACAAAGAGGTTTTACTGACTTTTGAGGGCAGAGACCAATAACACCCACTTTGAAACTGAGAGGTCAAAGATTGAAAATCAAAGATTATTCCGAAATACGAAGGAAAGGAAACTGAGTCCAGGTTCTGTGTGGGCCACATCGGCCTTTATTTCCATGCAGGTGCAGGTGAGCTGAGCTCAAGGAAGAAGTTAGCACTGGGGTTAAGGTTTTAAAGGTCCAAAGGGTGTGGGTTGGTACATTCTATTTGGGCAGGTCCCTCCATTTGACTCTATCAGAAACACCATCCTTCTGAGCCCCACTATGTACAATTTTTCCTGA
The DNA here is from genome assembly GCA_963574655.1 of Perodicticus potto. NCBI lineage: Eukaryota > Metazoa > Chordata > Mammalia > Primates > Lorisidae > Perodicticus > Perodicticus potto. The sequence goes on from CAUYRH010103740.1 coordinate 6,186, forward strand.
ATGGTGGCTCTTGTTGCCATCTTAAAGTCTAGTCAGCATAGAATATCATGTTTCTCTGAGCAACCTGAATAGAGGGAGCAGCTGAGTACCAGCACCTGACAACCTTGCCTAAATCCACATGGGCTACATAGGCAGGGCTTGAACGGCAGATGATGTGAGTTTTGGCAGAAGACCTTGTGATCCTCCATGGGAAGCTTGTGAGCGGCTACTACAAGGCCATTTCCCACTCAGCAACCTGTCTTCCAAGGAGGCTGTCGTGAGGCAGTTTCTCATTTTCTCCTGGGTTCTGATGAGCCTTTCCACCTCACCTCCCTAGAGTACCCCTACCGGCTATACATGTGTAACAAAGATTAGCCGTAGCCCGGCGTCAGCCTCTCAGCAACAAGGTGATCCACAACAGGTGATCATGTTGCAGTCATCTGGCCCTTTTGGTTTTGGTGTCCTCATTTTGGTGTGTAGCATAAAAGCACACTGGGAAATGGCCCTTGCCTTTGCTCTCACCACCTATGTAAGTCTAAGTCCAGAAATAGCTCATTTCTTTACCAGCCAAATCTTTCAAACATGTCTTGCCTTGGTACCAAATATCTGATGCCTAATTAAGGGTAAGACAAACAGACAAAACAACCAGACAGATACTAACTGAATACGAGAGATCTAAAAATAAAGTCATTATTCCTTTTTTTTGAGACAGAGTCTCACTCTGTTGTCCTGGGTAGAGTGCTGTGATATCACCATAGCTCACAACAACCTCAAACTCCTGGGCTCCAGTGATCCTCATCCCTCAGCCTCCCAAGTAGGTTAGATGGCTAATTTTTCTATTTTTAGTAGAGATAGAGTCTTGCTCTTGCTCAGGCTGGTCTCAAACTCCTCAGCTCAAGGAATCCACCACCCTAGCCTCCCAGAGAGGTAGCATTACAGGCGCAAGCCACCACACCTGGCATGATTCCGTCTTTTAACATGACCATCTCCTTAAGAAGATAGATAAGAAAACAAGTATTGACAACGTAGCATAGAAGTGAAGAGAAGGACGGAGTACCAGCAACCACACTTAAATGAGGTAGTGTGCTGAGAGGGAAGGAAGGCACCCTGAGACACAGGGGAGAGTAAGAAGAGCTTTCCCATTGGAAGGAAAGCACCGACCTTCAGATTTGGTGTCATCAGATTTTACTCATGACTGATCTTTTCTAGGCCTTTCTCTAATATTTATTTCGGAGGCCTTCAGTTCAAAAGCATCTCCTGTTGGGCACTTTAAGTACACTGCTGGGACAACTTTTTCTGTGCTTCTTTACAAGTCCTCTTTCATGAAGTCTGTTCAAGCCTGTCCCATCCTTTGAATTTTTTTTTTCTCTTGTTGAATTTTGGAAGTTCTCTATATATGCTGGAGACAAGTCTTTTGCCTAATTTGTGATTTGCAAATATTTCTTTGCATCTGTAGCTTATATTTTCTTCTCTTGTGTGTTTCTCAGAGCAAAACTTGTTAATTTTGATAAACTCAAATTTATCCAATTTTTTTCTTTAGTGCTTTTGGTGGCATATCTAAGAATACTTAGTACCAGACAATGAAGATTCCCTCTCTTGTTTTCTCTTAAAAGTTTCATAATTTTAAATTTTATATTAGATATAATTTAGTTTGCTTTAATTTTAGTATAAGTCATTTTTTTTTGTCTATACACGTCCAATTGTTCTTGTTAATGAAGAACAATTCATTCATGTTATTTTGTCTCCATGGAATTGCATTTTATTTATAAAAATAAACAACTGGTCATATTTCTGAACTCTCTAGCCTTCTGTATTTATCTCAAATCCTTTATTACTATTAACTTTATAATAATTGTCAAAAATCTGGTAGTTTGAGTCCTCCAGGTTTATTCTTCTCTTTTAAAATTGTTTTGGCTATTCCAGTTTATTTAGCATTCCATCTAACTTTATAATCAGCTAGTATATATCTCCAAAAACATCCTTCTGGAATTTGTACTTGAATTACATTAAATGTAGTGTTCAATTTAGGGAAAATAAGTATGTTTATTATATTAAATCTTCCAATCCATGAACATTCTACACTCTCCAGTTATTTTCTGTCTTCTTTGATTTTCTTCATCATCATTTTGTAGATTTCAATATACACATCCTACCCATGTTCCTTCAGTTTGTTCTTGAATACTGACAGATTTTTGGAATATTTTAAATAGTATTTAAAAAATTTTTGACTTCCTGTATTTATTGTCAGCATATGTAAATATAATTGATTTTTGTATTTTGACTTTTGCTATAAATTGACTGTTTTGGTGTCCCCTCACTAAAATTTATACATTGAAGCCCTAATCCCCAATGTGATGGTATTTGGAAGTAGAGCCTATAGGAGGGAATTTGGTCATGAGGGTGGAGCCCTCATGAATGGGATTAGGGCCTCTATGAGAAGAGACTCAAGAAAGATGATCTCTCTTTCCGCAATGTAAGGAAATAGCAAGGAAATGTCCCTCTGCAAACCAGGAAGTGGGCCCTCACCAGGAACCAAATCATATGGTACCTTGATCTTGAACCGTCTAGCTTTCAGAACTGTGGAGAATGAATTTCTACTGTTTAAGCTATCGTATTTGTGTTGTACTAAAGTAACTAAGACAATTTTATATTCTGCAACCTTGCTAAATCCATCATTATTATTATTGTTATCATTAATATTATTATTATTAGGAGCTTTTTTGTAGATTCTGTGGGGTTTTCTAGGTAAATGTGTTATCTGAAAATTGGAAAAACTTATTTAATTTTTTTTTTTGTGGTTTTTGGACGGGGCTGGGTTCAAACCGCCACCTCCGGCAGATGGGGCCGGCGCTGTACTCCTTTGAGCCACAGGTGCTGCCTGGAAAAAATTATTTTTTAATCTTTTCTTTTGGTCAAATCATTTCTCACCTGAGAAAAAAAATTATTTTTTAAATAAAGAAGCCATAGAACTTTTATATCTTTTTCTTGCCTTACTGTTCTGGCTTTGACTTCCAATACGAGTGAGGAGAGTGGACTTTCTTTCTTTGTTCTCAATCTTAGGAGGAAAAGTACTATTCAGCCTTTTATAAATAACTATGATACTAACTTTAGGATTTTAGTAGACGTCCTTTACCAGTTCGAAGAAGTTTCCTTCTATTCTTATCATAAATGGATGTTTAATTTTGTCAAATACCTTTCCTGCATTAATCAATGTGACCATATGATTTTCCTCTTGACGCTATTAATATGGTAGATTACCTTGATTGTTTTTTTTTTTTTTTTTTGAGACAGAGTCTCACTTTGTCACCCTTGGTAGAGTGCCATGTGTCATAGCTCACAGCAACCTCCACCTCTTGGGCTCAAGTGACTCTCTTGCCTGAACCAACCAACTAGCTAGGACTACAGGTGCCTGCCACAATGCCCAGCTATATTTTTAGAGATGGGGGTCTTGCTCTTGCTCAGGCTAGTCTGGAACCTGTGAGCTCAGGGCAATCCATCCATCTCAGCCTCACCTTGATTGATTTTTGAATACTGAGTCAACCTTATAGTTCTGGGATGAACCCCATTTGGTTCAGATGTTGTATTCTTTTTATATATTGCTAGATTAAATTTGCTAATATTTTCTTAAGAATTTTTGTGCCTGTGTTTGTGAAGGATATTATAGCCAACCCTTCCTTCCTTCCTTCCTTCCTTCCTTCCTTCCTTCCTTCCTTCCTTCCTTCCTTTCTTCCTTCCTTCTTTCTCTCCTTCCCTCCTTCCCTCCCTTTCTCTCTTCCTCCCTCCCTCCCTTCCTTCCACAGGGTCTCCTGTGTTGCCTGGGTAAAGTGCAGTGACGTCATCACAGCCCAACTGCAACCTCAAACTCCTGGGTTCAAGTGGTCCTTCTGCCTCAGCCTCCTGAGTAGCTGGGACTATAGGTGCCTGCCATAACACCCCGCTAATTTTTCTATTTTTTGTAAAGATGGGATCTCACTTTTGCTCAGACTGGTCTCAAACCTCAAACACCTGGCCTTGACCAATCCTTCCACCTTGGCCTCCCAAAGGACTAGGATTACAGGTGTCTGCTACCATGCTTAGCCTTGGATTGCAATTTTCTTTTCTTGTCTGTTCTTTTTGCTTTTCAATCCTTTATTCTCTGTGTTGTTTAGATTGGATGATTGCTAGTGATATATTACTTCCTATTTCCTCCATCACCTTCTTTCTTCCATTGAGCCCATCCAATGAATATTTCGTATCAATGGTTGTATTTTTGAGTTCAAAAATTCCCATTTGAAGCTAGGCATGGTGGCGTATGCCTGTAATCTTAGCCCTCTGGGAGGCTGAGGTGGGAGGATTGCTTGAGCTCAGGAGTTTGAGACTAGCATGAGCAACAGTGAGACTATGTCTTTACTAAAAATAGAAAACTTAGCTGGGCATTGTGGCGGGTGCCTGGAGTCCCAGCTTGGAAGGCTGAAGCAGGAGGATCGCTTGAACCCAGGAGTTAGAGGTTGCTGTGGGCTAGGCTGATGCCATAGCTCTCTAGCCTAGGCAACAGAGTAAGACTCCATTATGGGGAAAAAAAAAATTCCTGGGTGGCACCAGTGGCAGGTTCAAACCCGGCCTGACCAAATTGTAATAAAAAAATAGCCAGGTGTTGTGGCAGGTGCCTGTAGTCCCAGCTACTCGGGAGGCTGAGGCAAGAGAATCACCTAAGCCCAAGAGCTGGAGGTTGCTGTGAGCTGTGTGACACGCCACGGCACTCTACCAAGGGTGATAAAG
>CAUYRH010103741.1:0-10269 GCA_963574655.1 Perodicticus potto
TGATGCATAGCTAAAGAGAGTAACTTTAGAGGAGGGTATAAGAACTCTGTGAAACTCTCTCAAAATAAGGCAGGCTTTGAGAACAATCTCCCTGTCTTCCTGAAATTCTGAATTTAGGTAATAAAGGACAACTTTAATCCAAAAAAAAAAAAAAAAAGTTAGGAGTTTGGGGGTGTGTTAGCTGAATTTACACTGGAGGGTACCTGTTGTGCTGATTTGTGTATAGTCCTGTTCTATTTTGTGGAGGGCAGGTCTAGTCATGGCAAATTCCCTCAGTGTTTGCTTGTCTGGAAAAGAGTTAATTTCTCTGTCAATTATGAAATGTAGTTTTTTCAGGAAATAAAATTCTAGGTTGGAAGTTCTGTTTAAAAAAAAAAAAAGAAAAGAAAAGATGTCAAAACAGAATTTATGAGGAACAAGATAAGATACACAAAGAGATGGAAGAAATCTAACATGTAAGTTACAAGAGTTCTAGAGGAAGGAGGAAAAGGACTCAAAGGAGGTGAATAATTAAAGAAATAATTAAAGGCTGATTTTCCCAGTATGAAGAAAGACAAATCTACAGGAAGAAGCTCACTGAGGTCCAGAGAGGATTAATGAAAATCAAAGGCGCTTGCCTAGCAGCATGTTTTTTTTTTTAATTTTTTTTTTTTGCCTTTCATTAAGTCATATACACAGAGATCATGAATACATTTATGCTTTCGTAGGATACAATGTGTTTTTTTTATACAATTTGGAATGGTTACATCAAACTAATTAATATAGCTTTTACCTCATTTACTTAATTATTGTGTTAAGACATTTATGTTCTATACTTGGTAGATTTGACTTGTACCCTTACAATATGCTCCATAGGTGTGGTCCCACCATTTACCCTCCCTCTATCAAACCCCCTCCCACTGCTCCCATCCCCCTCTACTTCATCCTGGGCTATAGTTGTGATCTATCTTTCATAAGAAAGCATGAGTAATTATAAATTGGTTTCATAAATTATTGAGTACATTGGATACTTTTTCTTCCTTTCTTGAGATACTTTACCAAGAAGAATATTTTCCAGCTCCATCCATGCAGCATGTTGATAATATTCCTGAGCTTCAAAGGTACAGAGAAAATATTATAACTATTATGCAGACTAAAATAATACATTACTTACCAAGGCAGAAGAATCAGACAGGCATCAAACATCTCATAAACAATACTGGAATGGAAGGAAGTAGAATAACACCCATAAACACTAATAGAAAAGAACTGTAGAGGAAGAGCCTAATATCCAGTTGAGTTGACATTGACCTATCAGAGTAAAATGTAATACTCATAGTAAGCATATTGTGCACTTACTATGTTCTAGGCACTTTGCCATGGGCAGTATAAAGAATATTCATTTCAACCTCACAACAACCCCATGAGATAAATGCCTTTGTTATGATTCCAACATTACAGATGAGGAAACTGAGACACAGAGAAATTAAGTTGCTTAAGAAATTAAGTAATTGCACAGCTTGGAAGTAGCAAAGACAAAATTTATATTTTGGTATTCATGCTCTTACACCATTCTTCCATTCCTAAAATTAGTTTCCTTTATGAAGAGTGGAGATAGGTCAGGGAAAAGATAGTTTGCAGGGTTGGAGTGGGGGGTGGTGGAGGGGACAGGTGGGGGTAGAAGACCAGTAGATGGAAGGAAATGCATAGTGTAATTTACATAGTATATATGACACCTAAAATGCTGTAAAATACTTTACTGCAAATATATAAAAATTGAATGTATGTATTGACAAGAGTTTGAAAGTGATAGGACATACAAAACTGTGAATTTGATCTTGGTCAATCTGCAAGCAATTTTATTCTTGGTTTTCTGTTATTTCAATATTTCAATACACGGTCTGTCATCAAGAGTTCAAAAAGAAAATAGTTCCGATTTTGAAGACAGATTGCTAGGGTTCCAATTCCCTTTCTGGTTGCTTTGTAATCTTGGGGAGCTCCGGGGTGTTAATTTCACCTTAGCGATAGTTCTGTTTTGAGGGACAGGAGCCAGGATTTCCTACTTCTGTCCCCACCAGCTAGTAGTTGCAGCTATTCAAGGAGGACAGATGCTCTGATGTATCTTGTCCAGCTGCTGTGGTGGCAGTAGCCTTTTGGCAGATCTCAAAAGAAGGTCACAGGCATGAACAGTTAGAAGTAACATGCACCAAAACTGGAGAAGTCACCAAGGAAATTTAGGCAGAACACTGCAGTGCCCCTATGAAGTTTATTTTTCTCCCATAACAAAAAACAGAGGGAAGAAGTTGGAAGAGTTAGAATGGGGTGATAATGCTATCAAGAAACTAAGTTCCTTCTGTCTTGAAGTGTCTCCATCTTTAATATGCTGGGTTTTTGCCTTAGTGGTTAAGCTACCATTCAACCTTCAGGTATAGGAACAAGTGCAGACAAATGACAGTCAAGAAGTAAGGGTACATGTCAAATCTATTAAGTATAGAGTATAAATGTCTTAACACAACAATTAAGTAAATGAGGTGAAGGCTATACTAACTAGTTTGATGTAAGCATTCCTAATTGTATATAAAATCAGCACATTGTACCCCATAAAGGCATCAATGTATACACGATCTGTGTGTTTATGACTTAATTTAAAAAAAAAAGTCTTCTCTGCCAAAGTTTTTAAATTTTTTAAAATTGTTTATATGGGAAGGGAAACTTCCAAGCAAACTTCCCCTTTCATCTCATTGGTCAGAACTTGAAGAAATGCCCATCCCCAAAACAAGTAATAGCCAAAGGGCTGGGTGACCATAGTTAATTTAGACTAATCACAAGTCAGCTCCTGGTACTGAGGCAAGAGCCCATCAACCTTGGGATCGGGGGTTGCCACCTGAATAAGTCAGTGTTCTGTCCACAGCATTGACGGTTGTTGGGTTGGCTCTCAGCACTATCTGCCACCATGCTTTGCCCTGATTGAGATGATGGGAGTCATAGGTGTAAGAGGAGTTATGCAATCCAAAGAAAGGGCAAAGAATGCAAAGAGAAGAGGAAGGGCCCTTGAGGAAGCAAGCTATCTGAGGGACTGGCAGAGGAAGACGAGCCCATGCAGATGTCTAGAAGAGGAGCCCCAGATTGGGAGGAAAGCCTGGGGAGTGTGATCACGGAAGCCAAGGGACAGAAAAGGTTCAGCTCCTCTGACAGTGATCTATTGCTCCATACCAAACCACCCCAAACCTTGTGCCTTACAACAACACTCATTTGCTATTATGCTCTCCCACGATTTGGGGAACTGTCAGGGTCAGCCAGATGGTTCTTGCTCGGGTTCCTCATGTGACTACAGTCAGATGGTGGCTGAGGCTGAAGTCATCTCAAATGCTTCCTCATTCCCACGTCTGGTGCTTGGGCCGGGAAGCTTCAAAGAGCTGGAGGCTGGAGAAGCTGAGCATCCTCAAGTATCAGTCTCTAACTCCTTGTGATCTTTCTCCATGTTCTCTTCCCCATGACTGTGTCAGGGTGTGTGATCCAAGGTGAGAGCCAGGGCCCAGTTGTGTCTTCTTTGATGACCTACCCTCAGAAGTCACAAAGCATCACCTCCAGCTGCGCTCTCATCAGAAGAGGGTGGTGAAGGCCCGCCCATCGTCAGTGGCTCTTGATGGGAAGCAAGGCAAAGAAAGAATTTCTAGACATGTTTTGAAGCCGCCACATCTCAGCAATTTTTGTTTTAAACGACTGCTTGGCTGTCACAACAGGACACGGATATAATTGCTGGAAAGGTTCCAAGAGTCCCAGGCCAGGGATTCATTCAAGTTCCTTTAACATAGGATGTGAAGGACACAGGCGTGATCTACCCATAGAAGGGGCCCAGTCGTCCCCTAGCTGGAGAGACAAGCTTCACTGGGCTGTCCAGCTGATCAAAGAGAGGGGCTTATCAGGTCTCATGTTTCCCATGCTGTTGGGGATTTTTTCCTACTCCATACCTCTGTGCCCTCATCTCACCAAATATTCGGGAGTCCTGCCCAAGTCGACCTGCTCTCCAGTGCAAGCCACTGGTAATACCCCCTGCATGCTGCATTTTCCTTGGTGTATGTAGAAAACCTGAATGATCAAAGGTCACTTTTGCAGCCATAGCTTCTACTAGCTGGGCCTGGCTTCCAAGCTGCCTGAGGCCCTTCGTGCACCTTCTCATCTAAACTCTATACCCTGTCTATGTCCAAAGGCTTTGAAGCTACTCATGTGATCAAGCAAAAGGTACAGTAGGGTAATTAGAGAATAAAGAGAGCCATGTGAAGGGGACAAGGGCAGAAGAGAATTATTCCACAGCTCTAAATTTCCTGACAATGAAGCCAAAACGGCAAACTGTGGGTTACGACATTTTTTTTCATTTCTCTGCAGAGACAGACTTTTTCCTAAACTAAGCTCATTTATCACAACATGGCACTGAATAAAAGACACTTGGGCGAAAAGTCACACAACACCTTTAACTACAGTTATGGAAGAGTCACAGCTGTCTGTGTGATGGATTCTTCTCTTGATCCCTCATAAAGATGAAAGATATACTATGCCCAGTAGGCTGTCTCTTCCAATATTATGTGTCTTAAGTGAGTCTTTCTTAGGTTCCACCTCTGAAAAATTTATTGAGTATCTTCCGTATGTCAGACACTATGCCAGGTGCTAAAATAGCAGTTGAAGTATCCCTGAGTCCTCAAACATTGTATTTTCCAATGTGGGCGCGCAACACAATCCCTTGGAGAGCCTGTTAAAACTCTGGGCCCCTTCTTGAGAGTTTCTGATTCAGTAGATCTGGGGGAAACACGAGAATTTACATTTCTAATAAGTTCCCAGGTGATACTGATACCACTGGTCCAGAGATTACACATTAAGAACCACTGCTGTAAAAGCAGGTATTCGAAAGTACGGCCTTAAGTATGTCACCTGCTTCAGCTGTGAAATCTGGGCGGGAGAGGGTGCTGTAGAATATACACATACATCTGCGAAAGACTGAGAGTCAGGTTTATTTTCAACTTCATGGACTACCGATTTCCTCACAAAAAGTACGAGAAATAGTGGGGCCTGTTACAGGAGGAGCAGTATTTTGTTTCCCCAGCCAAGAGCTTGGGATGTTTTTGAAAAATATATGAGGTCCAAAGAGATCCTATGTGGGCTGAAAATATTAGCAATGCCTGTTTTCTCCTCATCACTTAGTCCATCAAAGAACCTCAGGGTTGCCTCTAAGAAAATTCTAGCTTTATGAAAACCATCATCGCAATGGGCTCATGAGAATGAATTAAGTGGAAAATACATTTCTCCTGGGCTCAATGAATTGGTTGTTTAAATGAAGGTTAAAACATTCCAACACTTTCTTGCCAGATAATTATCACCAATCCTTTCCAACATTTGCTACATAGATTGCAACAAAAATCATTCAAATACAGAGATGTTGTGCTAATTCAAAAATCTTCTAGTAGATTTATTAAAATATTTAAAGAAAATGGAATACTATAGCTAATTCGACTCATTTTCAAAGGGCTCCCTGTAAGTTTTGAAAAATCAGGTTTTCAAATTTTCAGTTTCTTTTGGTATCTGTCAAAACAAATACCAATTTAATTTACAGGGACTTCCAGGTTAAGATGGCCCGTTCAAATTAAGTGCTTGTTTTTGCTCCATTCAAAATCTCCCTCAAGCAAAGTATTGGGATGTATTTTTAAGGCATAAACTCACAGGCAAAGGAAATGGAGGGGTGAAAATATGCAGTAATAACACAATTTGGGAAGCGTGAACCCTAGTCACATGAGAATTTTAATTCACAAATATCTATCTTACTTTACTAAAGTAAGGTAATGTTTCATGAGTCACCTAGATAAAAGTGACAGATTAGAAAGAGCTAACAGCTAGCAGTAGACAAGGAACTAAGCGGGCCCAGGGGCCTGGTTTGTACTCCCACATTTCCCACTACCTCCAGGCCGGTACAAGCTATGTCACCTGTCTGAAATTAAGTCTTCCCACCTGTAAAACAATGCAGTTGGAGGGGATCTCTTCCAGATTTAACATTTTATGATTCTATAGTCATTTTTTGTTCTTGTTTGCTTTTTTAAAACTTAGTTTTCATTTTTACCAGTTAAACACTGGTGGTTTAAAACAGAGATTGAGGCTGGAATCAGTGCCTCACACCTATAACCTCAGCACTTGGGGAGGCCAAGGCAGGAGGCTCATTTGAGGCCAGGAGCTCAAGACCAGCCTGGGCAACATAGCAAGATGCCATCTCTACAATGATGATGATGATGGCATCATCATAACTCACTGTAACCTCAACCTCCTTGGCTCAGGCAATCCTCCTGCCTCAGACTCCCAAGTTTCTAGGACTACAGGTGTGTGTCACCATGCCAGCTAGTTTTTCTGTTTTATTGTCGAGACAGGGTGGGGTGAAGGGGAGGTCTCATCATGTTGTCCAGGCTGGTCTCGAACTCCTGATTTCAAGTAATCCTCCCATTGAGGCCTTTCAAAGTGTGAAGCATTGCTATTGAAGAACAGTTTCAGTCTATAACTTAGTGGGCTAAAAATCTGGGGGTGGGCATTTTAGTTGAGGCATAAAATAGGCACAGTCTCCCCCAGTACTGAGGCTTAGGGAGAGGGCCTACATGTCCTGAGGCTAAAAAAAAAATGTAGAAAAAGTCAAGAAGCCATATGTCTGTAACAATTTAAACCTGAAGACAATTCGAATCCCAGCTGATGCAGTCTGTACACCCGAGCTGATGCACCTGCTCGCCTAGAGTCCCACAGCTCTTTAACTCTCTCCACTGATTGTGTCATAAATCCTGCAGCAGCATACCCACATTTCCTTTCTAAATCTACTAGTTGCATTATTGCCTGGAAGAAACTATGAATTGGGGAAAAGTAAAAACTCATTCTCCCCAGGGTCACATAAATTGGCCTGGAATTGGTGTAATCCAAGTGGTCTGCCATTTGGTTTGGGTCCTGCCCTTCCTGATCGCTAGGAGAGATGGAGACCCCAGGAGTGGGACACAGGAGTCTGGTGGTCCAGAGGGCCCTAGAGCCTCCCAAGCAGTTAGGGGGAAAGGGAACTCTACAGCCATTTCTCCTAAAATACTACCTAAGCCTACCCCATCTTCAGCTAGGAGCCGTTTATTTATTTTTATAGTAAAAATGCTCTGATTTATTGGGTTTGGGTTCATTTTAATATAAAAATTCCTGCCATCTAGTGGCCAAATTAAGAACACATCTTCTCCTTTGTACCAATATTTGCCCAGGACTGAAATATTTGATTCTTGTGATGTGAATTTTCTTAAAAGTGCCTATGCAGAGCAGATATTCGAAAATATTTGATGCAAAAGTAAAATTTACTTCAACTAAAAGTTTCAGGATATAGCATGTGATACACACAAGGAAATGAAAGAAAACAGACATCCTATAATATTTATGGCTAAGCTCTTTTATCACTGTGTTATAATCAGTAAGAATCTCTTCTAAGAGAACTCGTAGAAGGAAAAATACCATTAATTATTCTAAGTACATTCATTATCTTCATCGTTGAAATCATCATCATCATCACACAGACAAAAGGGACCAATACCAGAAAGGAGGCAAAGTGGGCTATAGCAGTGGTCCCAAAATTTGTCGACATATTATAATCACCTGGGGATCTTTTAAAGCTTCCAAAGCCAAGGCCACATTTTAAACCAATTAAATCACAATCCCTGGAAGTGACCCAGGCATCAGCACTTTTGTAGCTCTCAGATGATTCTAATGCACGTTCATGTATGGGGATCTGTGTTTATGTCCATGCATTGGTATCTCTACGTGAGCATAGCACTTCACAGTTTACAAGAGCATTTTCTTGCAACATACAGATCCTGGGGAAAATAATTTTAAAAAAGAAATATACTAAACTGATAGAGGCCAACTACAGCAAACTCACAGCCAATATCATATTGAATGGAGTAAAATGGAAAACATTTCCACTCAGATCAGGAACTATACAAGGATGCCCCTTGTCACCACTGCTATTCAACATAGTAACGAAAGTCCTGGCCATCCCAATTAGGCAAAAGAAGGGGATCAAGGTATTCAAATGGAGTCAGAGGAGGTCAAACTCTCACTCTTCACAGATGACATGATTTTATACCTGGAAAATTCCAGGTACTCAACTACAAAGCTCTTAGAAGTGATCAAGGAATACAGCAGCATCTCAGGATACGAAATCAATGCTTACAAATCAGTAGCTTTTACATATGCCAACAATAGTCAAGCTGAAAATATAGTCAAAGACTCTATTCCTTTTACAGTAGTGCCAAAGAAGATGAAATACCTGGAAATTTATCTAACAAAGAAAGTGAAACATCTCTATAATGAGAACTATGAAACCTTGAGAAAAGAAGCAGTTGCAGATGTTAACAAATGGAAAAACATACCATGCTTATGGCTGGGAAGAATCAACATTGTTAAAATGGCCATACCACCCAAAGCAATCTACAGATTTAATGCAATCCCTACCAAAGCACTAATGTCATACTTTAAAGAACTTGAAGAAATAGTACTTCATTTTATATGGAATCATAAAAAAACTCAAATAGACATAGATTACTTAGAGATAAAAACAAATCAGGAGGCATCACATTGCCAGACTTCAGATTATACTGTAAATCTATAGTGATCAAAACAGCATGGTACTGGCACAAAAATAGAGATGTAGATATAAGGAATATAATAGCGAACCTAGAGATGAACCCAAGCACTTATCGTCATTTGATCTTTGATAAGCCTAACAAAAACATTCATTAGGGAAAAGATTCCCTATTTAACAAATGATGCTGGAAGAACTGGCTAGCAACTTGTAGAAGACTGAAACTGGACTCTCCCCCTTCACCACCAACAAAAATTGATTCTCACTGGATAAAAGATTTAAACTAGGGGTGGTGCCTGTGGCTCAAAGGAGTAGGGCACCAGCCCCATATGCCGGAGATGGCAGGTTCAAACCCAGGCCCGACCAAAAAAAAAAAAAGATTTAAACTAGAAGAGAGTGCAGGGAAAACACTTGAAGATATTGGCCTGGGAAAATGTTTTATGAGGAGGACCCGCCCCCCCCCAGCAATTAAAGCAATACCAAAAATCTAGTACTGGGATCGGATCAAGCTAAAAATCTTCTGCACAGCTAAGGGCACTGCAAGTAAAGCAAAGAGCCTTCAGAATATGAGAAGATTTTTGCAGGTTATGTTTCCAACAAGGGTCTGATAACTAGATAGAATCCACAGAGAACTCAAATTAATCAATAAGAAAAGAAGAAACAACCCTATTTCTTTTTTCTTTTTCTTTTTTTTTTTTTTTTGAGACAGAGTCTCAGTATGTTGCCCTCGGTAGAGTGCCATGGTATCACAGCTCACAGCCACCTCAAACTCTTAGGTTTAAGTGATTCTCTTGCCTTAACCTCCAAAGTAGTTGGGACTACAGGCACCCACCACAACATGCAGCTATTTTTTTGTTGCAGTTGTCATTGTTGTTTAGCTGGCTTGGGCTGGGCTCGAACCCACCGCCTTTGGTTCATGTGGCTGACGCCAGAATTACTGTGCTATGGGTGCCAAGCTAACAACCCTATTTCTTTGTGGGCAAGAGACTTGAACAGTAACTTCTCTGAAGATGACAGGCACATGGCCTAGAAACATATGAAAAAATGCTCATCATCTTTACTCATCAGAGAAATGCAAATAATCAAAACCACTTGGAGACATCACCTAACTCCAGTAAGATTGGCCCACATCACAAAATCCCAAAACTGCAGATGTTGACGTGGATGTGGAGAGAAAGGAACACTTGTACACGGCTGGTGGGACTGCGAACTAATACAGCCCCGGACTACAGGCGCCCGCCACAACGCCCGGCCATTTTTTGGTTGCGGCTGTTATTGTTGTTTGGTGGGCCTGGGCTGGATTCGAACCCACCAGCTCAGGTGTACGTGGCTGATGCCTTAGCCCGCTGAGCCACAGGTGCCGAGCCTGGAAATAAACTGTTTTTAAAAACCAAGAAAATATTGATTTCAGCATTTCTCACTACCTTGCCTAAATTAATTAGGTAGGATAAACAGTTAATATTTTTTTAACTGGCATCTCTGATCCCTGAGAAGCAAAAGGTATTGAACATGGGAAGGTAAAAAGAAATAATGTTACAATCACAGCTCTAAAGACCTGACAATGGTGGGCAAAAAGAATAGTGGTAAAGGTCTAAGTCAAGAACAAAACAACTAAGAACACATACACTGTTAAACTGGGTGCTATTCTCTGGTTCGCT
>CAUYRH010103742.1:0-11951 GCA_963574655.1 Perodicticus potto
AAAAGTAAGGAAAGATAAGGATGGTCACTTTATATTTGTTAAGGGTAACACTCAACATGATGAGATTTCAATTATTAACATTTATGCACCCAACCAGAATGCATCTCAATTTACAAGAGAGACTCTAACAGACATGAGCAACTTGATTTTCTCTAGCACCATAATAGTCAGAGATTTTAACACTCCTTTGGTAGTGTTGGATAGATCCTCCAATAAGAATCTCAGCAAAGAAATTTTAGACTGAGGGAGGAGGATGGTGGGAATACACCTATGGTGCATTTTACAAGTATACATGTTAAATTTACTAAGTGTAGAGTATAAATGTCTTAACACAATAACTAAGAAAATGTGGTGAAGGCTATGTTAACCAGTTTTATGAAAATATTTCAAATGGTATATAAAACCAGCACATTGTAACCCATGATTGCTTAATGTACACATCTATGATTTAATTAAAAAAGAAAACTATATTCACAATTAAGCCATTTTTAAGAAAAATTATCTCTTAATTTTTGATAACTAAATACAACATTGTAAAAATATTGCTTTTTAATTTTTGTCTTATGAATAAATTTCTATATGGTTGTAATTTTGTATTCTTTTTAAGATTACTACATTAGGTGTTATTAATATTTCCACAATTATTGTCAATAATTGCATCGTATTCCATTGGACATTGTATTGTTACTGATTTTACTATTTACTACCATCTTATCTTTCATTGATTTCTAATTTTGGTAATGCTGTAATGAATATCTTTGGATACCTGTTTTTTCTCTTTTATATTAATAATTTATGACTGAAAAGTTATTTTATAGCATATAAAATATGCATTTTATTTTTATAATATATAGAAATATATTTCCATAATTACATTATGATTATAATATATAAATATACATGTATCACTTTCACTGTATCATCAAATTTGTGTTAATAAATTTTTTCATTTTAATAAATAGAAGATTGTATCTAAATACCATTTTAATTTTCATTCCTTTGATTATATGAAATGAAGACTGAATGTTTTTTTTTATTATTATTATTAAATCATAGCTGTGTACATTAGTACAATCAAGGGACTGAATGTTTTTAAACATTTTTGAAGCTTTTTGTATTTTCTCAGGTATGGATTTTCTCTGGAATCTTAAAGATTTTGAGGAAAATCATATAAGCTCTTTATTTTGTACAGGTGCTGGTACTTTGTTTTTTATACTTAAAAATTTTCACAAACTGTTTTTTTTAGGAGGGTATTTATTCTATTTTTCTGATTTTTAAAAATGGTACAAATGTTTTGAAAGTCAAATATGTCAGTTGTCTCTTTGTGATATGTTATTAAAAAAGAAGTTTTGTTTTCAGAAATTCACTATAATGGATCCTAGAATGGGGAATAAATTCATGTAAGAATATCTTTTGCTAATGGAATTAGAATCAGAATTGCTTATTAAGATAGCTTTCATTAGTCAACTGGCAATTTTGAAAATGGAATAAAATATTATGTAATGGGTATTTATTGGCTGTTTAGTGGTTGAAAGTTAGAGCTATTCCTTGGTATGAATATCTGCTTTGATCCATGTTAGAAGCTGTAGAAATGGATTCATCTATCTAGACAAAAGGTAAGATACTGGAAGGCTATCAGAGGCTCAGTGAATGTGAAGAAGCTGTAGCTCCAAGTTAGAAAAATGTGTAGGAAAATGAGAAATTTGAGCAGTGGCATCACCACTGAGATCCAATGGGAGCAGTCTTGTCCACTGCTGCCACCAGGAGGGAGGCTAGAGGTCTTTCTAGTGAGCACTAACTCTTAGACTACAACCATGAGGAATTCTGCAAAATGGAGATCAAGGTGCCAATAGGCAGGGAGCTTTGGATTTTGGACACCTTCTTTGGTAAGTGTTTACAAAAGCACTTGCTGATCCAGTCTCATTTATCTTCAGATTTCAGTTTATTGCTCATGAAGGAATCGTTAGACTCTCATCAACTGAAACATATCAGCAAAACTCTAAGGAAACTAGACTTTCTCTTATGCCTACATTAATTTTTGAAGAGAAGATATAAATAGCTTAAGTCACTTATTCTGCCTTCTCTTTTTTATCTCTTTGTTACTTCAAGTAACTATTATTATAGATATCTTATCCAATGTTAGTATCAGAGGGAATAGAAGATTATTATTTTAGGAGTCATTTCATTCTATTCACTTTAGCACTTGGGAGATTTACTGTTTTCCACTCTTGGTGTGTTTCTATTCAGAGATCTAAACTTGATTATTGTATTAGTTTCCTATTGCTGGTGTAACAAATACAGTATGTCTTCACTTAATATAAGTAGGTTCTTGGAAACTGTGACTTTAGGTGTAATGAGATATATAGCAAAACCAATTTTTTATCACTGTTATAATGAAATATCACTGAATAAAATGTTATTTTCAGAACTACTATTCGTTGTTTTGCTAAAAGTTACAGTTTTCAAGAACATATTGATGACATTGAGGACTTACTATACCACAAACTTAGTGGCTTAAAACAACATAAATTTATTATAGACCTGGAGGTCAGAAATGTGAAATGGTTCTCTCTATGCTAAAATTATGGTGTCAGCAGAGCCTGCTCCTGCAGAAAACCCTTGGACAAAGTCCCTTTTCTTTGCCTTTTCCAAACTTCATAGGGTGCCTGCCTTCCTTGGCTGATGGCTCCCTGACATTTTCAAAGCCAGCAATGGCCATCTGAGTCTTTCTCATGTGGCATTACTCAGATACTAACTTTCCTGCTTTCCTCTTCAACTTTTTAAGGCTCTTAGAATTACATTAGGTACACCACAGTAATCCAGGGCAATCTCTCTTTTTTTTTTAAGGTCAGCTAATTGGCAATCTTAATTTCATCTGCTACCATGATTTCTTCTTGCCATATAATGTAACCTATTCACAAGTTGCAAGGATTAGGATATGAACCTCTGTGAGGAGTCATTATTCTACCTGCCATGGTTATTTATTCATAGGGCTTCCCTCCTTATCGGACATTTGAGCTAAGACATCTGATTACTGGTCTTTTCTTGAGGTTTCATGTAAGGGTCCTCTTTTGTCTGCTTGTGGCTAGAATAATGAGCTTATGCTAAAATAGCTTTTCTTTTTTGAACTTTGCTAGATTTAACATCTATTTTGTTCTTTATGCATTACATATTTGGGATATTTGAATTTTATTATCTATCACTTTACCTAAAACTTGTGTGGTCCTTCAATTAATAGACATGTACCCATCCAACATTTTAATTTCAATTCAGACCTCAAAACTAGTAGGAAAATTGATATACAATTGTTAGAACTATTATAATTGTTTGAACTGAATATCTAATCAATTATTCAAATTACTTATACAAAGGCAAACATATGTAAAAATATTTCAGACTTATACTTTGTAAGTATTAAACAAAGAGTGTTTTCTACCATAAAAATATACTTCTGAAAAAATATGCTGAAGAAATAACAGTTATTGCTTCACACTCTGCACAAGTATATGTTGGTCCAAGTACAGTTTATGTAATTTTGAGACACATACATAAATATTAAAACCTGAATGAGGCAAGAAAATATTTCAATTAATTTTCTCTTTTGTATTTTCTTCTTTATGATCAAGATACCAGGGATTAATGATTAAAATGAATGGCTATGGGAATGGGAAAAATATTATGAAATGTCTGATCGTTATACTAAGATTCATTCCAGTATGAATGAATGAGCTTTTAAATGAGCTTATTTCTGGCACACCTTTGTAGTAAAGACATCTCTAAGACTAATTCTTTGATCTTCAAGGTAAAGAAATATTAATACAATCCAAAACAAATAAACCTACCTCAAATTATGATTTCTGGTTAAAATTAAAAGTTACTGTTGCCTGAAGGCCTAATCAAGTTAACCTGGTGAATCCACAGAGCCCTATTTGTTTTATAATTTAAACACTATATCTTATACATTTTCCATAGATCAGACACTGACAGATAATTGGCATTCAGATAATTAATACCATCATTATATTCAAGAAGTTCACAACTCAAACTGCTATTAGTAAAATTGATTTAGCAAGTTATAACCTCTGCACTCTCTATTTTTCCCACAAAATTCCAAACTGTGATTGGCATGTCTGTCCTACATTGTTGCTTATCCATTGCTCACAGCTGACCTCAAATACAGTGGCATTAAAAAAAAAACAAACAAAAACCCCAAACAGTTGTTTACTGTTACTATCTCTCAAGGTTCTGGGAGTTGCCTAGCTTCTGCTAGGTAGCCCTCACTTGGGCTGTTTTATGTGGTGGCAATGAGATAGGGCTAGGGATAGAGTCACATTTGAGACGTCCTCAGCCACATGTCTGCTAGTTAATGCTGCTTATCATGTAGGACCTCAGTTAAGGCTGTTGGCCAAAACATCATCCAGCCTTATCTTCCTTACAGCATAGAGCCTGGATGCCAAGATTAAGCATTCCAAGGGAGAGAACCAGGTGGTAGAAGCTCTTTTCAGACTTGGCCTTGGAAGTAACATAGTGTCACTTCTACTGCACTCTGTTGGTTAGAGTCACAAAGGAGTGATCACTTTCAAGCAGAGAAGACAGGATCTACTGCTTTGAAGAGTAGTAACAAGAGTCTGTGGAGATACATTATAAGTCATCTTTGAAAATGCAACCACTATACCCAGTTAATTCCCCACTGGTATAATTGAGAACATCTCAGCTACATGCTGAATGTGAGTTTTTCAGAGAGTAAACTGGTAGCAACATATTAGATAACAGGGGCTAGAATGAGACAGAAAGGACTAGACAGTAATTCAGGACTTGGATGATAAACGGAATGGGAAGTTTGTACCTAAGAACATTGTGTTGGAAAAAATAAGCAGAATTTAATTTTTAATTACTATTGGATATGGAACACAAACTGGACAGAAGATTTAAAATGATTCTGAGAACTTGATTTGAAATTCTAGAAAAAATGTTGCAATAATAACAGAAGTCTCTCTGTGTGTATATATATACATACACACATGTATATATATATATATACATGTATATATATATATATATATATATATATATAGAGAGAGAGAGAGAGAGAGAGAGAGAGACAGAGTCTCACTCTGTTGGCCCCAGCTAACTTCTGTGGTGTCAACCTAGATTACAGCAATGGCAAACTCCTGGGTTCAAGGGTTCTTCCTACCTCAGCCTCCCAAGTAGCTGGGACTATAGGCAACCACAACCATGGCTAATTTTTCTATTTGTAGTAGAGACAGGGTCTCACTTTTGCTCAGGTCAATCTCTAACTCCTGAGTTCAAGTGATCCTACTGCCTTGGCCTCCCAGAGTGGTAGGATACCTGGCAAGAGTCACTGTGCCCAGCCAGAAGTGAGTATATTGAAAAGTACTTCTAATTTAATGGAATGCACAGAAGAATCAATTTTAAACAGATGAAATTTGACATACTGTTTAAGCGTTCAGATATAGATGCCTTGTATAACAATGAAATACAGGACTAGACCTAGGGTGAAACTTACAGAGGGTGGACACATATATTTTGAGATTATCAGTGTAGGAAAGAGAACTTAACTCACAAAATCATATACTTTACCTGAGAGAATATTATAGAAGATGATGAGCCCAAAGTCATCAAGTAAAAATATTAAGGGCTTTCTGCAGTTACAAGTGTAGACAACAAACCATATTTCATTGGGAAACTGTGCGTTTCTATAGCATATCCTTCCAGGTAATTAGATTCTAGACTAGCCCTTTCTCTTTGAGCTATTTTGCAACTCTAAGTTGCAGGTAACCAATAGGTATGTAAATGCTGTCCTGTGATTTTAGTTGCCTCTTGTATGGAAAAACTGATTTTATCTTTATTTGCAGTTTATCTCAAGATTTGTTTATATAAACTTGGGCTGCTTTGAGTTTTCTTTTAAAATTGTCACATCATCTGCCTTTTCCATCATATCATCTGAGTAAAAGAAATTCTTTAACATTTGGTTTATATTTGCATGTTATTAAAGAAGAAATTATTCCAACACTTAGGAGGACCCACTTGAGGGCTGTAGTGATAGAAGTCATGGCTCGCAAAATAGGGAAGAGAGATTGTGCTCAACTCTGAATACAGCATGGAAAATTGAGGAGTTATAGCCAGTAGCAGGTTGGGCATATTGGTGGATGGAAGATTGCTAAGAGGAGACATCAAGGGTGGGGAGAATTCTTCTAAACTGATCTAACAGGACCCTGGCAGGCCAGAGTGGTCAGATACCCCCAAGGGATGGTAGGGGATTTGATTGGCATAGAGATATTGAGGGTGATCAGACATCCAGGATGGGAAGATTGTATTTAAACTGGCTTAGCAGGACTTTTGCTGCAATTGGTTGAGGCATGCAGGAGGAGAAGGCCCCTAATCAAGACCTAGTTCACAAGAGGGCTCAGAGGAGACTGACCAAAGTTTGGCTAAGGAGAGAGTCTTTGTCAATGTGAGCTATGATTTCACTTTTTTTCTGAAATTTATCTTAGCAGATGGCAGAAGAATAATCTAAGGGGCTGGAGAAGAACCTACATTGTAGTGTAATAGTGAACAAATTTGGCCTAGAGTAAAACAAGGAAAAACAGAAACAAAAAGCAATCCATGTGTGTCCTGCTTCTTAACAAATTCTGGTGATTTTCTGAGCTTCTGTTTCTTAGGGGAGGTGGAAGGTAGTAATTGACAGGTTTGGAAAATTGCTCAGTTGCTCAGTAGCTGCTGCTCTCAGGGTGAGAAAAGAATTTCTCTAGGCCAAGATTAGAACATAAAAGTATAATTTATATTAGAGAAAGAAAAGATAGAGGGGGAAGAGATGATAAAGAAGAGAGAGAAGGAAGCAGAGAGAAGGGAAGATGAGAGACAGGAGAGAGTAAAGGAGAGGAAGAATGGTACTGCCATCCTAAAGTTAGAAAGGAAGCATGGCAGCTCTGAGATCTAACAGGGAGGTGAATTTAAGCATGGGGTGGAGGGAGGTAATTGCAGGTGAATTCATGAGGTATTATGAGTGTGAATGCTGTGTTCGTTTTTCCTCAGACAAGGTTGCAGACAGACATTTTTCTAGTTCTGATTGTTCATCTATCAGGGACATTCAGGAATAACTTGAGGCTTAAATGAACAAATTCTGAAAGACAAAAGAGCTCTGAAAACATGAAGAGAATTTACATTTCTTTGGTCTGTTGGACAGAGGTCCGCAAGGGTGGGGAGTTGGGGCTGGAAAGAGAAAGAAAGCAGGCAGAGAGATTTTATGCCTTATTGAAAAACTGTGAGTTAATAATTTTCTATTATTTCACTGTAATGACCTACCATCCTTCCAGTCATAATAATGCCTATTTATAGGTCATGTGCAGCTAAATGTGATACTGTGGGAGGAGTTATTTCTCAAATCAGGGTGTGCTATGTCAACATGGAATTAAAACTACAATGGGATTTGGGAAATGCTACTTTGAAATATGGCACTTTGGCCTTTGAGAAAGTGGAAGAAACAGGAAAGTCTCTCTGGCCTTCTGTCACTCCTACTCCTTGATGTGGGCCGCAAAACCCTATGACTTCTCCTGAGAGTAGATCATATGATTCTCATTCCAGGAGAGGTCCTCCCAATGCCTGGAGAAGAATCTTCTCATTTCTGAAAACACCAAGACACTAAGAATCATCTGAACATACGGGCTTTTCTAAGCTCTCCCGTTTATTACCATTAGCTCAGACCCTTTTGTCCTTCAAGCATACTTCTGCATGATTATCTGTAAAAATATACAGCATTCCCTGTTTCTTTGGATCTTCATTTCCGAAGACTCCTGTGTCACACAAACCTTACACAAGTACTCCCTGAGTTACAAACATCTGCAATACATGGAATTCACACTTATGAACAGAGGTTATTACAGGTAATAGGTAAAGGTACCTGTTCCCCCTTACATACAAATTCAACTTAAGGACCAACCTACAAAACCTATTTTGTTCATAACGTGCAGACTGCCTGTATGAATACATTTGAGTATTTCTTGACTTGTTGGCCTGCCTGTCGATTTAAGGGTCTCCACCATGAATCTAATGATAATGAAGAAGAGACATTACTTTTTCTCTCTTATAGCTACATTTTAGGAGTCAGAGGAAGAGACTATTTTAAGAGCTGTGGACCGCACCCCTGACCAATGACAAAAATTGATTCTCACTGGATAAAAGATTTAAATTAAGACACGAAACAATAGAAATTTCAGACAAGAGTCGGGGAGGGGATGCTTGAAAATATTGACCTGAGAAAAGATTTTATGAGGAAGATGCCCCCTGGTGATTGCAGCATCACCAAATGTAAATACGTAAGATCTGATCAAGCTAAAAAGCTTCTGCACAGCTAAGGGTACCACAACTAAAGCAAACAAGAGAAGATTTTTCTCATGTTATGAATCTGACAAAGACCTGATAACTAGAATCTAAAGAGCATTCAAATTAATCAACAAGATAAGAGCAAACAATCCCATTTCTAAGTGGGCAAGAGACTTGAACAGAAACTTCTCTGAAGATGACATATGAATGGCCAACAAGCACAGGAAAAAATGCTCATTGTCTCTAATCGTCAGAGAAAGACAAATCAAAACCATTCTGAGATATCACCTAACTCCAGTGAGATCAGCCCACATCACAAAGTCCCAAAGCTGCAGATGTTGGCGTGGATGTGGAGAGAAGGGAACACTTCTACACTGCTGGTGGGAATGCAAACTAATACAACCTTTATGGAAAGAAGTATATATAATTCTTGAAGAACTAAAAGTCAACCTTCCTCTTGATCCCACAGTTCCATTAAGTAGGTATCTGCCCAGAAGAGCAAAATCATTTTACCACAAGGATATGTGTACCAGAATGTTTATTGCAGCTCAATTCACAATTGCCACCTCATGGAAGCAACTCAAATGCCCATCAACCCATGAATGGACTAACAAATTGTGAATATGTACACCGTGGAATACTATTTAGCCATAAGAAAAGATGGAGACTTTACATCTTTTATGTTTACCTGGATGGAGTAGAAACACATTCTTCTTAGTAAAGTATATCCAATGTACTCATTAGCAATATGAAACCGATATATATTACGTGCCCACACAAATGATAAAACACAAATATAGTGTAGCAAGGGGGACGGGAAAATGGGAGGGGTTTAGGAAGTGTAATTGGCAGGAGGAGGGAGGATGATTTGGAGGTTCTCACCTAGTGCGTGAAACGTGAAGGTGTTCTGCACTCTCCCTGGGTAAAGGGCGCAACTACAACGTGAACTTTACCTTAGAAGTGAGAGCAATGCAACCCCCTAATTTGTACCCTCACATTCATTTGAAATTTAAAAAGAAAATAAGAGCTGTGGAGTAAGAACCTGGCAGAGATGCCTAACACCCTTCCTCCCTTTTGTCTGTTGTAGAACTCTGGCTTTTGGCTGAGTGAATTATTGTCCACTCAGTCTGTATCTCTGACTCTTTTATCCCTTACTGTCGCTGTGGTGGTGTGTTATGGTCAGTGAGATGTCAGCAGAAGTGTGGGTTATGATTTTAGGAGTTCCTTAAAACCCTAATTTTTAGGTATAAGAAGCTGAATTTGCTTTGTAATTTACTTTCATTAAAAGTGCTCTGTGTCACATAAACCATGCCTTTTAGATTTTTTTCCAGTACCAAGTTGTTATTGCAAGTTTTGAGCCGTCTTTCCTTTCTTTGTACTTCCTTTGATTTTTATCTCACATTTCTAATACCAACTGACCTACCTCCTCTTTCCAGGAACCTTTAAAAAGCTATCCATTGTCAAGGGAACAAAGAGAACAGGAGATTTTCTATTTCAGAGTCATGATTTGTTCTCAAATCCTAAAGTTTGCTCTGAGATGTTAAGATTTTAAGATAATATGACAAAGCTGCACAAAAATTGATTCTCAACTTTATTAGAACACATTTCTTTAAAAGACCCTGATTTTTATTTGTTCTCAGTTTGAACTTATCAAAGTACATGCGATCTAAATCATTTAGTCAAACATCCATTTGGGGGCCAGATTTACTCCAGGGTTTGCAAAAAGGCCCAGATAATTAAGCAGTAATACTCGTTTGTGTTAGAGATGTGTTTTAAAACTTTGAAGAAAAAGGCCTTGGACATTTCTGCTAGACCATCCTTTCTCTCTATCTCTCACCCCTGCCAAAAATCAAAATGAAATCCAACAACTGATGATATAAAAATCCTCTGATGCATTTTATTCTCTTAGATGTGGTTGAGAGAGAAAATTTTACCCTCTTCACTTACCAAAGCAAACTTCTCCCTCTCATGATGGCTCCATTTTGTAAATCTATGTAGTATATATTATTCTTATTTACTTCTAAAATTTTATCCTCTTACTATTTTCATTATTGCTTGTGTAGTCAAGTTAGGAATTTCCTCAGAATCCATGTTTTCAATGTCAAAATTGACATAAAAAGAGCACAGTAAATGAATTTGATTTATTTTGTCTATTTTCTAGTTAATGTAAATATGAATATATTGGTTGCTTTACCAGCACTCCTGTTTAATGCATCAATTCACTGAGGCTTCTTTTAAAAGCATATGTTTCCCTTCCTCATAATCTCCCTTCCTGCAAGAGAATGTAAACATCTGAGTCAGATGCCAGTCCTGAAAATGCTTCTGAAAATTTACTTTTAATACCCATTAGTATATAAACTCATTTAGACTCAGGAAAGATATTAGAGGAAAGCAATATGGACTAATTTATGACTATTCCCTTGCTTTAGGAAATCATTAACTTTGGAAACTATGCGATTGCGATGACTAAGTTTCTCCTTAAAATAGCCAAGATCTAGGGAGAATTGTGGGCTGGATAAAAAGTACTAGTTCTCAGTACAAAGGGCACAAGTGGAGGATTAATATATTCATAGTTAGATCATAGAGCAAAAAAGGGGGCTAAAATTTAATTCATTTCAGGCTTTTCTGGTGCAGAATATTTTACTTGCATAAACACACATAAATTAGAAAGTCAGAGTCCTCCTGTATTTCTTCTATTTCTGACCGGTGCTCTTGGTTATGCCACATTTTACAGTTTTTCCACTGACCTTGCCCTACCACGTTATTTTGCTAAGGGATACCACTCATGGGCTGCCCTTGGCCACATGCTTATGATACAGGACTTTTATAAATTCTAATGGTCTCGTTGGCCCTGGTAAACTGGATTGGGCAAATATATAACAAACTTTAAGGTGGCACCTCCATCAAGTTTACTTGAAGGTTGAAGACCTAAACAAATAGAGGGGACCAAAATATGCTACCCTAAATATACTGCTCTGTTATAAGCATAGTTCTGAACTGAAAGTAATTAGCTCTCTGCTCTCTCCTTCTAGCTCTTTAAAAGTAGAACATGTAAGTGAGGTTATTTTAGGCTCTCTAGTCCCAGTCACAGATAGATGGTTGAAGAAGCATAAGAGAATTGGGAGAGAGCAGCAGAAGAACCACCCAGCCAAGACCAGTCAGCCCACAGAATTATGAGACACAACACATTGTTGTTTTAAGCTCCTGGATGTGAAGGGGTTTGAGATGCACCTGCCTGTTATTGATGATACACTGGATCAAAGGTGACTGAACTTCATGGACTTAAAGGAGAAAAACCAGATACACTATGAGAGCTACAGATGGGAGGCAGTATCAGAAAGGGCTGGATGTATTTAGCAGGAACACAGTGTATGCTTGAAAGATTTCAGATATGAGCAGAGAAGATGGACTTAGGCACAGTGGTGGCAATAAGGACCTGGTTGTATAAACTGGTTCATAAAGTGAGGCAAGGACATCACTAATGTGACTTATTGAGTCACAGAGATACTGACTGCATCCTGGATCAGGCTCTTAATTCTCCTAGGTCAGGTAGGAGGAAGAGTGGCCAAAATATCCAGCTAGTCTCAAACAGTGAGCTCTTTTTTTAT
>CAUYRH010103745.1:0-38393 GCA_963574655.1 Perodicticus potto
AGATTTTTGGAAACAGAGTTTACAAAAATCACATTTTGCCTTTTGGGAAATAACTTTCCTCTTTGCACATGACAGTTTCTCTCGACTTCTTTGCTTCTGAGAGAATTTTGCTGTAGTGCTTCTTTTCCAGGTGACACCATAAAATACGGTGTAATTTTCCTTCCTTCTCTTCCCTTCCCTTCCCTTCCCTTTCCAGCTTTGCTTTCCCCCAGGAGTGATATTCTATATAATGTAGGGCTTGTCAACAACAAATGGCTTTATGTTGTTTTCATAGCTACTGAACAACAAATATCTTATTAAAACTTGTCCAGCAGGTAAAGTTTCCTTAATTTTGAGCTCCTAGCACACCTAGCACATTTCTCATTTTGCTTTAGGCACAACGCATTTGTAGATGTACCAGTAAAACATGTAATTAGAAAATTTTAAATATCTTTTTTTGTGGGTGGTTATCTTTGCTTTTTAAAGGCTGCTATGAATATAGTTTAGAGTTCTTTCCCCTAAATGACACAAAACTGTTCTAAAATTGGCTTTTAACTCACCTACGTGGGACTGAGGAGGAATCTAGCCACAGAAACATTACAAAATACCAAGCCGAGGAAGATAAACTAGGCATAACCAGTTTACTCAACCATGTCATCTCTCTCACTTCCTTCCTAGCTCTGTATTTAGATTCAAAGTAAACCTTCCTGCTTTTGTAATATTTGGAACACAAGGATATACACTGTTATGGCTTTATATTTGAAGGATAAATACACCCTTGTACCCAAACTTTGTTTAAGAGAAAAAATAATTCAGGTCCAGTGGTGACATTGTTAGAACTCAGGAATGTTACACTTATCATCACACCCCCACCCTCAAATAGGAAAAGTGAGCAAAGACACCTGTTTTTTCACGTTCTTTTAAATGCCATGGTCAATGGGAGATGACCAGATGTTATCTGGTTAGTATATATCAGTGGAGTGGAGTGTTCATATAAAACTAATCCACGTTCAACAGGGAGTCCACTATATCTGGCCTTGACTGGCAGAACTGTGAGTGACACCTAATGGTAGGGAAATTATCCTAAAGAAAAAAAGACGTGAATGGCAAGAGAAGTCCAAGGATAACAGATAACATGAAAGGTGAAGGCAGCTTTTGTATGACGTTCTTATATTCCATTCTAATTTGTGTTCCAGGTTTTAGAACAAAAGCTAAAACAATACTAAAGAGTTTCTTTTTTTTTTTTTTTTCAAATTACCTGTAAGAGATTGGGAGTATATTATTACACGCAACAGGAAAAAATAGTAAAATAAAGAAGGATTTTGCTTACCGAAGTGAAGAAGCCAATTTAATTTTGACTTACTCAGGCTTCAGAAAACACAATGGGATTTCCAAGCCCTGGGCAAGACCGTGACTAGCACCACAGGATGTGGCATCAACAGTTTCGGCATCAGCAGGGGAGAAATGGGTGCATCGGGAACTTCAGTACCCTGACACTGGCCATGGCATTTTAGCACAGATATAGGCAGGCACAGCCCACGCTTCCCCCCTCGCCCCACCCTACCATGGAACCCCAGCGGCAAAGGCTTTTGCCATCATGACCAGTGGAATCCAGCATCTGACCACAGGGGTCATGAGCAGATGGACGATGGAAGTCCCATGCATGAGAGGGTTGCATTCATGAGCACATAGGATACGTTCTCTAAGACACAGGGTATATTTGGGGCATCACAATGACTAACGCTGCTACTGAAATTTAATAGATGAGACACATAAATGTTAAATTTATGTTTTGTTTAGGATATTTCTTTGGAAGGCATTGGTAAGGCTTAGAGCATAGCATCTGTTTAAATGGCGAGGCGTCCGTTCTCACTGGCCAGTGTGCACACCACAGAAGCTGTTAGTATGCAGACTATCACCCAGGGCACAACAACGAATTGTCTCTGGTGCCACATCGCTTTTGAAAGTCTCACTGGATACTGATGTGGATGAAAAGCCTGTTGGTTACATATAAACTCCAAGTATTTTACTCAGTTTATATATTAAATTGAATTTCATAGACATGCAATTCCATGGCCAAGCAAGAGAACACTTTATTTTATTTGTGATTTCTTCAGGAGTTGTTTACCATTTTGGAAAGACGCCTAACCAATAGCAAGGGGACCCATGGAATCTTAGTAGTCTCCTGCAGTAAGGCAGCACCAATCTGAATTTATAGGTCTCACATTCCTGGTGATTCTAAAGACGAGTAGAAGCTTTTGACTATTTCCTCATGCCCTCTGGTGTCATGGTCCATAAACATTTACATCAAGCATTTACTTAATGCACTATATGTGGTTATGTTAGAAATCCCTTTCCTCTTTTTTTGTCCTTATATCATAATTGGGGTAGTATACTAGTTTGTGGAAATTAGGTGAGTTAGGTGAGTTATAGATATTTTACTCCAGATCAAGCAACTATCACAAGAGAATGTGGGGTCTGATAGAAATGGTAAGGTTGTTTGAAAATGACCCAGAAATCATTAGCAGCAGGATTTTTAGACGAAGGTGCCTGAGGATAGCAAGCAGAAGCAGAGTTAAAGAAATATTTTTGTGATGACTTTAGGATCCAATTCTATTTCTAAGTTGGTAATTTCTGAAAAACATGTGTCTCCTCAAATTAGGTTAAAGTAGTAGCTACTAATTATTGACTGTAGGAATAGTAGCTACTAATTATTCTACTATATGAAGACACTTACTGAACGAATAGCCATAATTTTTAACATTTATAAGGTTCTCATTCTATGCCTTGTTCCAAGCATTTGAAATGCATCAATTCATTCTATCCTCTTAACAACCCTAGAGGACAGAGTTCTGATCATCCCTAGGTTAAAGGCAGAAAACTGAAGCATAGTGAAGGTAAGAAACTTGCCCAAGGATGCTGGGCTCTTAAGTGATTTATGAATGTGGGATTTATACACACGCAACCCGGCTCTGTCTGTACTTCCCAGTACCCTCCAACAGCTGTGTAATCAGGTCAAAGCAAGTACTCATTTTGAAAACTATTTCAAGAGCTATTAATTCCACTGAAATCATATATTTCCCATAGAACATGATTTGGCTCTACTTGCCTTCATTAATTTGCATTTCCAGATTGGTGCTTTAGAAACCAGTTTGGCAGCACAACCAGTGAATTCTAAAGAATGTCATAAACTCTCCTATGAAAGCTGTAATAGCAGCTTCAAAAATCCAGGACAACTAATTATGGCTCTTCCAAGTGGTCCAAGGTGGGCTCAGTCTCACTGCAGGGGTCCATACACTAAGGCAGGTGACTATACCCACATGTGACTCATGCCTAACCCAGGCATATGACTGCAACAGGAGGTTTGCATTGGTAAGTTTTCTATGCTTCCTAGAGATGTCGTAGATGCTTGAGAAGCCAAGTCAGGAGTAGGCACATCAGAAAAGGGTAACAGAAGGATAAGGAGTGAGGCTTGCCAGGGAGTGCTGAGGGCTGGAGCTTCTGACTCTCCCAGGGCTGGCACTTCCCGTCTGATGTTGATTGCCTTATCAAAACACTAAAACAAAACAAGACTAAGACAGACAAACATCCTTCCGTCTGCAGCAATTTCACTTAATTTCGGCTTATGCCTAAAAACAAAGATAAATACAAATTTAAAGAATTATTTTAGTTGATGAAATAATAATAATAAATAATATAGAAAGAGTAAACGAATTCAGTTTATTACTCAGCCCAGGTGCAATGGGGTTTTTTTTTTTTAAATGCTCATTTCTTATTTTCTTATAATTTTCCATTATAAGACTGGCTTAAACATAGTCTAGTGGTTTAAATTCTTAGAGTTATATGTAGTGCTTTAGATACAGATCTGCTGCTGTAGAGCTGTGTATATCAGAGGTTCTCTGAGCCTCCACTCATTCATCTAAGAAGGTTATGAATGTATCTGACCCATAGGTGGTTAAAAAGGGTCAAAAGAATGAAAAGTGTAAAGTGCTTGACACAGTGTCTGATATACGATAAGTAAAAGTTCTGTTGATATTTTAGGGTAATATATAAAATAATCCTGTGGCATAAATCATAAAGTCCTACTATAATTATCTACAAAAACAACCCCAGACTAATATAATTCTGTTTGGTGACCATCCTCAGCCTCTGGCTTTCAGTCACACTTACTGGCCTATTTCTTTCTAAATCAGAGTGCCTCTAAACATCACAATCTATATTGTCATGACAGTTTTATGTCAATGTGAAAAACCGAAAACTACATTCAATTTTCCCCTGCAAATCAACTTATGGACATCCAGCGTTATGTCGACTAATCCCTTCTATATTACCTTTATAGATTTAGAATACATATTCTTTTATAAAACATTTTCATGACAAGTCTATGAGGAAAGAATGGTCAGTATAATTGCTCCCATTTTACAAGTCTAGAAAAGAAGCACAAATGAACTAAAGTGCTTTCCCCAAAGCCACATAACTGTATTTAGCACCTGAGCAAAGCTCAGACTGGGTTTCCTCATCCCTGGGCTATGGGATTCCTGATTTCTGCCCTCACTGTAAATTACTTCCTCTAGGTTAGAGGATACATATATCCTCACAGATGCTCAGAAATAGGTGAGGCAAAAAGGGCCAAGGAGGGGTCCTCTCAGTTAATGTAAATTGCCTGCGTTGTCCTCTTGGAGGTAAGCTGACCCTCTCAAATGCTGCACGTCCGCTTGTGAAATGACTGTCCACACTGAGGTGGTACAGCCGCTCTGCCTCTGTGATGCCGTTCATTAAAATGACTCAGACGAGAAAGTTCTGTATTTCACCAGTAGATGGTGCTAGGAGAAGTTTAAAGAAAATGATCTCAAAAGTTACTGATGCTGTGAATCACAGGATTTGAATGAGGTTTACTGTATAATAGAGCCCATGCTTCTCTCGCAGACTGGAGCACACCCAACCCATGAAAGAATAAAACATCTCCTAAAGCTACTCCATTCATTCAGCTAATTACACTTCTGCCAAGATATGTCTCCTTTCTAATCACAACTTCAACTGCAGATGAAGGATCTAAGATTCCATTTTGGGAGATGTTTGTATTTCACTTTATAGTTGTCAGCAACTCTCATTTTGAGCCTGTAACAGTATGTTTTTCAATAGGATGTGTCAGGTTGGAAGAGACAAAAATGAAATTACTTGTCCTAATCAACTGAATTATTAATTATTATATTTAAAATGAGAAGTCCATGAGACTTGTCATACAAGCCTCATCTTCCTATGAATGATGTGTTACATGGCATGGAATTTATGGAGTTGTGTACATGCATTTCAGCGAGCACATCACTTCAGTGGGCCTTTGTTCTCTAATGCTGATGATACATTGCAAATCAAAGGCCACTGCACAGACCTGCAATTCTGTGAAAATGAATGAAAACAGCCTTGATCATGGCAAACCTACTAACACAAGTTTTCTTTTATAACTCTGTAATTTTGTTGTTCAGTATGTCTCTACCACCAGAAAGAGACTGGAACAGTGATTGTCTTGAAGGTTAGCACCTAAGCCCCCAACACAAAACTCGCTTTCTCCCCCCACCCTGTCTCTCTCAATCTAGTGTATGTGTCTGTTCAGGTGTATGTGAAATGAATAGATTTTTTAAAAGTGCATAAATGAATAATCAAAATCATAGTACAATATAGTTCTCTTTCACGTATTGGGTTTACTAATGAAGCAAGTATGTAAATGTCAGGATGAATTTTTTTTTTCACCACCTCAGCAGCTAAATCCTGGAATCTGATTGTATTTTGCACCCAGCTCTTGTAATCCCCAAATAGACTCCTTGATAGCTCAAAAATAAATAGTTTGACCAGTGGTATAAAGACTTTCTCATCTAGTTTGAAGCAAGTGATAGTTTGGGGGTATCTTATCAATATTTCAGATTAACTCATGAGATTGCTCTTGCAAACAGTGGCTCAGGAAGAATTTATATGGGGAAAATATGACAATCTCTGCTTGGGTTGTACATTTGTTGAGGAATATGTAAACAGTTGTAGTATATTTTAGCAAACTACATACTGAACCGTGGAATGTTTCAACATATAACTAAGAACAAACTATTGATTAGTAGATTGAGGCAGGATGAACACTATAGCCAAAATCTAAGAGGAACAAATGTAGTTTGCTGAGTATTCATTGTGGAATGCAAACAAAATTAGTTTCAGTAGCTTGAAGTTATTCATGTTTCAGCAAGCTGTTTTAGCATGCCACTTACCTATGTTTGTCATCTACATAAGTAAACAGGGTGCTGATGGAGAGATTTGGACCACAAAAGTGAAGTTCACTCTTTTACTTCTTCCTTTTTGGTGTGCTAAAAATCAGAACTAATCGCTATTCTCAGAATCTTACACATTGTAAGTGTGCTCTGCAATGCTGCCTCTAGTGTCTTGTACTTGCTATCGGATGCCAAACTCTCCAAGTGAAATAAATATCCCTACATGACAGCATGAGGTATAGAGGTCAAAGACAGAAGTTTACCAGATCAATTCACCA
This sequence comes from Perodicticus potto, assembly GCA_963574655.1. Lineage (NCBI taxonomy): Eukaryota > Metazoa > Chordata > Mammalia > Primates > Lorisidae > Perodicticus > Perodicticus potto. The sequence continues at coordinate 6,509 of CAUYRH010103745.1, forward strand.
TCAGGACCTCTGAAATGTACCCTACCAGAGAATAGAGGGGTTATCCCACTTTCTTAGCTAGTGACTCTTCAGCACAACCCGAGATGGCAGTGAGTAGCCAACTGGATTCTGGAAGATGGACAGGCTGCACTCTGTCCCTTTTTAGCTGTCATGACAGAAAATGTGCATAGGCACAAGAGACACCTTTGGTTCAGTGAGATCAGTCTGGGTGTTCCAAGATAAGAAAAAAATATCAGGCACAGTGCAGAAAGGCAAATCTACAGGTAGACCAGCAGAAGGACACTTGGCTCGCCAAAGGGCAATATCAGAACTCTTAGTGCTAAGTAGAAGGAATGATTATATTCCCTGACTTCAAAATAATTTTGAAGGGATAGATCTGCCTAAAGAATTCCAAACCTATAATAATAGATAGCTGTGTTTGTATGTGCAATAACTCTTTCTTCTTTGGTGCTCTATTCCCCCTTTCCATTGGCTCTGGTAGAAATGTTAATCCCAGTTCCCTACCTCTTCCACCTATCTCTGGCTGTTGTGGGTTGAATTGCATCATCTCAAAAATTCATATATTGGAATCTTAATGCCAAGTATCTGGAAATATGATTGAGAGGATCTTTAAAGCAGAAAGGTAAAATGAAGTCACTAGGGCAGGCACTAATCAAACATGGCTGATATTGTCATAAGAAGAGATTAGAACACAGACATTCACCTGCATATACAGAAAGGACCACGTGAGAATACGGAGAGTCATGGGCAAGGTAGCCATCTGTAAGTCAAGGAGAGAGGCCTGGGAAGAAACCAACCCTGCTGACTCCTTCACCTGGGCATCCAGCTTCCAGAGCTGTGAGAAAAAAATGTCTGTTGTTTTAGCCACCCAGTCTGGGGTGCTTTGTCACGGCAGCACTAACAGACTAATACACTGGCCCTGGAGTAGCCAATATTCGACTGCCCACAAGAGTCATTTTCCTGATCAAAGTGCTGTCTAGGGTGGCTGGTGACCCATGTTGTCCCTCAATTTGAAGGTAGAAAAGAAGTGCCTATGTTTCTGAACTGGGAGTAGCCAGCAGCCACCTTCTCAGCCACGTGCAGAGAGCCTATTTATAGGAATAGAGTGAGGCCAACACAGGGAAAGAAGTCCAAGCAACAGAGAGAGACAGAGACACAGACGGAGATCTCATGAGTTTTTCTCTGACACCAGCCAGGTTTAAAGGCAGACCCCCCTGAAATTTACTAGTTAACCAACTCAGTAAATTCCTTTTTGCTTGTACAGTTTGAATTGGGTTTTGTACTCACAAATGAAAGAGTTCCCATTTATACACCTATTATGCTCAAGGCTCTTTTTTAGTTGAGGTAGAAACAAAACATTTACCTATCAGGGGATTTATAATCTGAGTGGAAATAAGAATCCTTTATATGAAATAGCAACAGAGCAAATTACATATTAAATTACAAACCACAAATGAGTGTTAGTGAAAGTAAGCATGGGGAATGCAGAGAAAAAGAGAAATCGCTTTTAGTTGGAGTGATCCAGAAAGAACAGACACACACAAAGAGAGGCAGTCATCCTAAGGAAAAAGTAATTGCAAGGCAGGAAGGCAGGAAGAGGAGAAAGCCCTAAAGCATGTAGAATGATCTGAACATCTGTCATCTCCCACAAATTCGTATGTTGTTTTCTGACCCCTAAGATAATAGTATTAGAAAATGGTATCACTTAGGGGGTGGATCATGGGGTTGGAGGCCTCATGGTTGGAACTAGTGCTGGTATGTAAGAGACCCAGAGAGCTAGCTCATCCCTTCCAGCTGGTGAAGACTCAGAGAGAAGGGGGCACCTATGAACCAGGAAACAGGCCCTCACCAAACCTCGCCTCTGATGGTGGCTTGATCCTAGACTCTCCAGCCTCTAGAGCTGTGAGAAGAAGTTATTTATAAACTATCCAGTCTGTGGCATTGTGTGATAGCACCCAAACAGATTAAGATGGTGTACTTTTGAAGGAATAGCAAAGGGAAGAGCTTAGGTTGAGCAAAGAGTTAAGTTGGTGGGGTGGAGGAATGGGAGACCGGGGAAAGGTGCAGATGGTCTAAGGCTGCGAGGAGCCCTGAATAGCCCCCCGAGGAGTGGGCAGAGTGAAGTGGCTCTGACGTGGGCTCCAGGGTCATACTGCCTAGTTGCAGATACCATTTCTTAGATGTAAGATCTTAGGAAAGTCACCTCACTTTTCCCTAATTGAATAAAATCAGAATAATAACGATGACTTTCTCCAGGGGACATCGTGAGGACTAAATGAATGAATCATAGTAGGGCTTAATATATAGGAATCGCACAATAAACGCTAGCTTTTCCTATTCTTTCGAGGTCACTACAAATTCCCGTAGGAGTGTGGCATGTAGTAAGTCATGTTTTAGGAAGATCCAATTGGAAGTTGTAAGGTAGAATTCATATGGGAGAAGAGGGAAAGAGAGGGAGAGAGAAAGCAGAGATTAGTTAAGACACAAAGTGACCAGAGTTTCAACTAGTACGCCAATCACTGAAGAGCCATTTATTTTTGATTATCCTAATTTCAAAACCCAGAACTGGCTTACAAATGCAATGGTCAACTCACAAACCAAAGCAAAGAAGTAAAACAAGAAGTAGAAACAAATCACAAAGCATTACTAAAAAGAAAAAAAAGTACAAAGATAAAAAGTAACTGAGCAGGGTCTCTCCCTTTCTCTTACTCTTCTCCCATAAGCATTCTGCCTTCCAATTTCCAATTCAGGCTCGGCGCCTGTGGCTCAACGGGCTAAGGCGCCAGCCACATACACCTAAGCTGGCGGGTTCGAATCCAGCCCGGGACCGCCAAACAACAATGACGGCTGCAACCAAAAAGTGGCCGGGCGTTGTGGCGGGCACCTGTAGTCCCAGCTACATGGGAGGCAGAGGCAGGAGACTCGCTAGAGCCCAGGAATTGGAGGTTGCTGTGAGCTGTGATGTCATGGCACTCTATTCAGGGTGACAGCTTGAGGCTCTATCTCAAAAAAAAACAACAACAACAATTTCCAATTCAATCTTCCTACAACATGACTTAGAATAAACCTCGCTCCCATAGAATAGGGAAAGCTAACATTTATTGCGTGATTCTTATGTACTGAACCCTACTCTAATTAATTCATTTAGTCCTCACAATGCTCCCTTGAGAAAGATATCATTATGATTCTAATTTTACTCAACTGTAGAAAAGTCAGGTGAATTTCCTAAGGTCATACACCTACACATACATTTTGAGGCTATCCCAAGCGTGAAGTTAAGGTGTAAAAGCAAATAAAAATGATAACTTGATTATTTCAAAACTAGAAATCTATGTGAGCTTAGAAACACCATAAACAAATACAAAAGATAAGTACATATTTACAAGATTTTGCAAAATATTAATATATTTCCATATATAGGTATGTGAAAATATGTATTTTAAAACAACATCTATTAGTTGGATGATGGCTCATGCCTGTAATCCCAGCACTCTGGGAGGCTGAGGTGGGTGGATTGTCTGAGCTCAGGAGTTCAAGATCCGTCTCTAAAACTAGCCAGGCTTTGTGGCAGGTACTTGAGTACCAGCTACTTGGGAAGCTGAGGCAAGAGGATCAATTGAGGTTGAGGTTGCTGTAAGCTATGATACCACAGCACTCTACCAAGGCTAACAAAGTAAGACTCTGTCTCACTAAATAAATAAATACCTATTGTTAATATACACAATACACATTATACACATAGGCAAAATATATAAAATAATCTATGAATATACATATGATACACACATTTGGCGGATTATCTCCCTTTCTTTATATTTAATGCATCTATATGGTTTGAACATTTTTCTGCAACAGTGAAACGTACATCTCTTTTGATGTCTTCATAGTCATTCACTGACAAATGTGCCCGTAATTTGTTCACATTTGAATTTTGTAACATTCTAATATGTTACAATTACATATGAATAGGAAAGATAAAGTTCTATAATTTTACTAAATTAAAATTCTTTTCTTTCTGCTTCTCTGTATTTTCTATTCTTTTCATACTGAATGTGTCTTATTGGCTTAATAAAGGCATGCTAAAAAGGAAAGATAAAAGGAATAAAAAATGTCTAATCATTTTTAAATTTTGATTTCTATTTTCATCAATTTGTTTCATGTGAGGATAAAAGAAGACAAGAGAACATTTCTACTAACTTTTATTTTTTATAAATACAGGAACATAACAAAAGGAGGGTGAGGGTGTATTCTCTACACCCACTGACTGCTGCTGTTAGTCGTCTGTATTCTAGAGTTCCCTACCTAGAATGTTGGCTTCAGGCTGAACTTGCCAAGCTTCTTGTGGGTTAGAGACACATCAGAAAGGCTTCTCCGGGGACCAGCAGGAGGAAGGAGAAAAGAGAAAAGAAAGGACTAAGGGGGAAGATCCTACCCTTTATCACCTAAAACTATCCCATTTCTTTCTGGGTTAGATGGGACTCCTGAGTATTTTCCCTTCTATTTTTTTAAGGTCTAACCTAGAGTTTTAAAAAGAAAAAAAGAAATCTACCCAACATCCACTGTAATCTAAATCAACGCTCTTTCTTCCTGATTTAGATTTTCTGGCCATATTTCACACACCTTCACTAGTTTTTTGCAAGATCCATGGAGGAAAACAGCTAAAGCACAATAGTCAGCAAGAAGCACTAGATTTATTTCATTCATCCTGAATGCAGAACCATTAAGATGAAGAAACTGCCCACAGAGCTAATCTATAAGTACTAAAGCATCACTGGGTAAGCAAAGAGAGAAACTCTCACCATTGTCTTCCTACTCCACTCTCTGGCAGTCAGCACTTAGCTTCTTCTTGAAAGAAATGGTGAGCAAATGTTTAAAGTCTTGGTTTGAAACAGTTCCCAAATATGCACCTGCCTTAGAAAATTTTCTTCTATCTTGAACCACATACATGAGGACTGACCACAATGTGGAAGGGGCTGAACCTGTCTCTTAGACAGTGCAGAGTCGTCTGTCTCTCGGCTGCAGAGGTAGCCACCCAGAAGTTGGTACTGTATCATTAAATGCATTGGTATATTTCTACCTTATTTACGGGTAATATTATAGCAGTTCTTTAGTTATTTCATAGATGAAAATATCTTATTATTTAAAATGGGTAATTATGTCATGGAGGAATGAGACAGTATTTTCTACTCCTGCTCCTGTTCTCTGCCCAAAGTACCAGCTCGATACTGAGCTCATCCTAGATAAACAGATAAGTCAGTCCAGCCATTGCCAAGACCCTCTGACGATCAGCAGGTCTCCCCTTCCACGACTCTGACCCCATTTATTAGATTCATTTGTGCTGTAAAGGAAATACCCTGAGGCTGAGTAATTTATCAAGAAAAGAGGTTTATTTGGCTCATGGCTCAGCAGGCTGTGTAAGAAGTGTGGTGCTTCTGGTGAGGCCTTCAGGGAGCTGCCGGTCAAGGTGAAAGGTGAAGGTGCAGCACGGAAGTCACATGGTGGGAGAAGCCAGGGTGGAAGGAAGTGGTGCCAGGCTCCTTTGGACAACCAGCATAGTGTATGTGTATGTATTTCAAGATATTAGAGGATTATGCTTTGTAAAAAAAAAATAAAATAAAATAAACAACCAGCATGCAGGTGAGCTAATAAAGTCATTATCACAGGATGAGTGGACAGAGCCATTCCTGAGAGATTGCCTCCCACGACCCAAACAACTCCCACCAGTCTCCACCTCCAAATCTGGGCATCAAATTTCAACGTGAGAGTTCAAGGGAGGGGTTGAGCATCCAAACCATAGCAATTAGTGCACTCTCTAGTCAAAAATTAATATTAGAGTGACTATTCTATGTCAGGGACTATGACCCTGTAGTGAACTCGAGAGATGGAAAAATAAGGTCCCCTCCTCAAGGAGTCTCCGTCTATTTGGAGAGACAAACACACACAGATACAGTTGACCCTTGAACAACAGTTTGGATGGTGCAGATCCACTTACACGTGAAATTTTTTCACCAAATATATGGAAATATCTTTTTGAGGTTTGCAACAATTTGTAAAAAACTCACAGGTGAACCACATAGCATGGAAATATTGAAAAAAAATTAAGAAAATGTATTAAACCTATGCAGGTACTAGCCTGTTTAATAGATGCGACATGGGAGGACTCAGCAGAAGATGACCAGATGGAGGAGCTTCAAAGTGGTGCCAGATAATGACGGAAAGATGTGGAAGAGCCAGTGCCGGAGAACAGACTGACATTAGCCTGTGAGGAGCGTTTCAGTTATTTAAGACTGCTTTTTACTGTTTCTACAAAAGAGACCCTTCTTTGGCATGGACCCTGAAATGAGAGTCAGTGGAGGAAGAATTGGGACCATGTTAAAAAGAATAAAAATGTTTAGAGAAACAAAAAAGCAACAAAGTCAGACAGAAATTATGATTTATTTCTATAGAGTTACACCCAGGGTACCTGCCTCTCATTCCTCCCCTTCCACATCCTCCTTTCCACCTCTGTCCTCCCTGAGACAGCAAGAATAACCCCTCCGCCTCCTGTACTCCTCAGCTTCAAGGTGAAGGTCGTGAAGAGGGAGACCCTCCTGGCGACCCACTTCCACTTAATGAGTTTTTTCAGACAGTGACTCAAGAGCCAGTTAATAAGTTCTTTCAGACATATTAGTAAACATATTTTCTCTTTCTTAATTTTCTTAATACCATTTTCTTGTGCTAGCTTAATAAGAATACAGCGTATAATACATAAAACTTACAAAATATGTTTACATTATTGGTGAAGTTTCCAGTCGATAGTAGGCTACGAGTAGTTATGTTTTGGGGAAGCCAAAAATTATACTTGGATTTTTTTACTGCATATGAAGTCAATCCCTCAAATCTCTATATAGTTCAAGGGTCAACTGTACAACTGAGATATATTGTGACATTGCTACAACTGAGGCTTTTACAAGGCATGATAGGAACACAGAGGAAAAAAAGTATAAATCTATTTCAGCAAATTAGGTAAATTCTCTCTGAAGATTCTTGAGTCAATGTCTGAAAAAACAATAATTTATATTTTTAACATGAGCAACATAGACAAAAATATCTCGAGGCGCTCGGTGCCCATAGCTCAGTGGTTAGGAAGCCGGCCACATGCACCTGGGCTGGTGGGTTCGAACCCACCCAGGGCCTGCTAAAAAGACAAAGACAACGATAAAAAAACAGCAGAGCATCGTGGCAGGCACCTGTAGTCCCAGCTACTGGGAAGTGGAGGCAAGAGAATTGCTTAAACCCAAGAGTTTAAGGTTGCTGTGACTCCACAGCACTCTACCAAGGGCAATATAATGAGACATTGCCTCCGAAAAGAAAAAAGAAAATATTCCTAGGGACTATCTCTTTATGTTGGTGAATTTGAGATATTTATTTTCTTTCTAATTTTTTTTTCAATTTGAAAGCAACATGCTCAATTTGGAAAGAGCGTGTCCTTGGCCTGCCACTTAATGTCTCTCATTTCTGTGGTTGAATGGCAAATCAATGCCCTATTTTCCAGTGTCTAATCTGTCTATTACACCTGATAGCTGGATAAAAGTCTAGAGAGAGAGACATTCATTTATAAGCTACATCTAAACCATCAGCACATTCTGCTGGCTTTTCTTTTGAAATACATTCTGACCGTGGAGGTGTGGGTTTCCTCTACTTATACCAAATTAAACAGCACATCAGGAGCTACAATTTAGTTCCTTAGGCCTTAGGGTGTATGAAAATCCCTCTAGATTTTCTGTATTCTACACTGTGAGTGCTAGCAGCAGTTCCTAAATTTCTTCTCGTGTGTGTTTTCATAAGTATTTTAGAGAGCGATTGGGAGGGGCTGACTCAGGGCCACCAGCCAGCTTTCCGGGGGTGGCCATGGCTGCGCTGACAACTGCAGGAGTGTGGCTTTTCTTCTGCCGATTGCCATCAAGTGAGAAAAACATCCTGTGAAGAGACAGCATCTCGCTGTGTGATTTACTCCCATGTTTACCGCGAGAGGGCAGAGAAGTCAGGTGTAGGATTTTTCTACAGTTGGTGGCCCAAGGACTGGTGCGGAAGAATGTTGCAGGTGCCTGGACTTCAGCTGACAGACTAAATAAATAGTCCAGGCTTGCTGGGAAAGAGATTGTGATCAACAGCAACTGACCAACTCGAAGAAAGTGACAGAATCAAGAGTACCAAAGGTGCCCTCTGAGTTCGCAAGCTTAGTGGCAGTCACGGGATGGAAAGGCATGATTACAAAGCAGGGACTTAGCGTGCAGGCTGTGAGACGGGGTTACATGCGAGGCGGTCACTACACCAGGCTGCAGAAGGGGAGCCGGCAGCTGAAGAGAAAGCAAGGTCACGGCATTGATGAGATCAAACAGCCGTGAGCGCAGAATCGTGTCAAGGGCATGGAAACTGACAAGAATGATGGCAGGTCTGAAGTGGAGAGGAAGAAGTTCACCCAGGTGGTAATATTCTGATCGAATACTATCCAGAAGTTGGTAGATGAGTGTAACGCGGAGAAAGCGATGTTGATAATCCCAACGGCAGAGGTTAAGGTTTTAGCAAAACCCATCTTTATTGTCCTCCAGGGCTAGCAGGGCTTCTGAGAGGAAAATGGAAGTGGGGGTAACCAGGGCTCAGGGAGAGGCAGGCATGTACTGGGAGAAAGGAACGTAGCAAATGAGGGGCTGGGAGAAGAGAGCAGAGGCCGCTCTGAACTGAATTTCCCAGGGATAAGAAACTTGAGGACATTTTCTGCAACACTGCTGAGAGATGACTCTGTGGAGCCCACCGGATACGGCCTCACACGTCCTTGTCTCTTCTCTTCTTGGAGACCACATGGCTTTTGTTAAAGTTGCTACATTTCATGACAGGCCAAATACGGAAAAGCGGCAGTTTATCTGGCCTCTCAAGCTTCCAAATTTGTTATGAAATGTGTAGTGTCACGTGCCAGGGCCCTGTAAGCATTTAGGGGTATGACTCCAGCTCTACAGAAAACCTGTCGCTGCTTCAAGTCACAGCATCAGAGAGCTGTTTACTGAGGCCCCACACTTCCGGCTCCTAGGCAGACTATTAAGAGCAGATCTAATCACCTTGTTTTAGTTATTTATAAAAGTTATTTATATGAGATCACTCTGGCCACAGTCTACATTATTCAGGGTCAAGGAAGGAAGTGGGAAGAGCAGGAGAGAATGTTGATTTAGACTAGGCTGGTCATAGCAAGAATGGAGAAAAGTGGATGGGTACAGTGAGCTTTGGGAATGGATGGCTAGCTGATGAACTGAATGGGAATTTGAATGCACTTCCAGAAATTCTATCAATTAGAAATTCATTGGGATTGCAAGCTTCTTTTATAAAAATGCAAATACATCTAAGAGGCTTATGGCTGAAGAGAGGGTATAATTTAGTCTGAATTAGTTCCGTCGGCTTACTTTCTGCTATCACCTAGCCAAAGTCAGTCATACTAAAGAGAAGAGAGTTTTACCTGGGGAAGGAATGCTTTTCATAAGGAATATAATCATGTTTGGGACAGAAGGTGAGATTCTTGGAAGGATAGAAAGGTTAAGGTGCCCACAGAAAACACAGAGAAAATGTGTGAATACAGAGAACCAAGCAAACTTGAAATACTGGACATGGAAAACCAAAAACAAACAAACAAACAAACAAACAAAAAAAAACCATCAGTACCACCTAAGATAAATAACAATTATTGGTCAATGTTTAACCTCATTTCAATCGTATTATTTTAAAGATATAGTTTTTATTTGTTAGTAAACAGTCTACACATTTAATTTTTATTTTATTTTTTTTTTATTTTTTTTTGAGAGAAGAGCCTCAAGCTGTCACCCTGGATAGAGTGCCGTGGCATTACAGCTCACAGCAACCTCCAACTCCTGGGCTCAAGAGAGTCTCCTGCCTTCGACTCCCAAGTAGCTGGGACTACAGGCGCCTGCCACAATGCCTGGCCATTTTTTTTATTGTTGTTGCAGCCGTCATTGTTGTTTGATGGCCCCGGGCTGGATTTAAACCCACCAGCTCAGGTGTACGTGGCTGGCGCCTTGGCCCGTTGAGCCACAGGCGCCGAGCCCTCATTTAATTTTTAAATCCCCATCTTCCTTAGATACAACACAAAGTGTTCAATGTTATCTGTTACTTTTCTTTTTCTTTATGTACTCACTTGTCACTTAAAACATCAGAACACAGATCCTAAAATGTTCAAAATGTTCTCTGTTAGTACAAGTCTGGGTATATTTCAAACTTTGCAGGAAAGCCAGTGCTCAGAGCTAAAATAAAAACGACTGGAAAAATGAGTTATGGCCAAAAATTGGGCACACTCCTCACCAGGAATTCTTGGATGGGGATACTGCCCTAAAAAGAACAAAAACAACAACTCAAAGCCCAAGCAAAACAGTTCTCTTATGTTTGGGTTTGTTCTTGTGTTTCAAATGTGGGAAAAAATCCTTTTCATCATAAAAAATCCTTAAACTTCATAAAAATCAATGAAAATATTAGCCATAAGTTTGGGCCAACTAAAAATTTTGTAGTTTTTTTTTTTTTCAAAGGCAAAGAATTAAATGGCAAGCTAAAAATAAATGTCTGCGCTAGCCTATAAAAATTCCACGGAGGGGCGCCCTTCAGCGTGAGTCACAAGTCTAATGTGAGGTACACTCTATTTGGCTGTGGAATGGAACAGAGTGTTAGCCTTTCATGCAGTCTCCAATCACTTCTCCGTATCTAGCCAAAACTCTGCCCTGCCTCACTTGCCTGGGTTCCAGCTGCACTTGCCAGTATGATCATTCCTCCTTTCTTAGCATCCCTGTCTCTGAAGATAAAACCCGAGACAGCAAGTATATATGGTGAGAAGAAACACTGGAGTGAAATTACAACATTATTGATCATTGCCAAACCTTGGATTTTTAGAGATAAGAAAACTGAAGCACACCTGGGTTTTAAATCTTGCTCAGAAATTTACATAAGTGTCAGAGCTAGAACCTGTCTGGTATTCCTCTCCAAAACAGTTGTAGACACTTCTCTGCGTATTTCACATTTCTGTACATTTTGCAAATAGAGGTACTGACCACCTTTGTTCTGAAGTAGTTTTTCAAAGATATTTTATGTAGTAAGTAGCCTCGAAAGACAGAGCAATGGGAAGGCCGTGTTTAGTTCAGGATAACAAAAATAGTGTCTCTCTCTGGGGCAAAGGGCAGGCATACTCACTACACATTATAAAAGATTCAAACCTCCTAAACTCAGGGTTCCTTTCTTGAAGTGTGAACCACTAAGTATGCACAGACAATTGGTTCCAGGACCTCCTATGCATTTTGAAATCCGTGGATGCTCAAGTCCTAATATAACACAGCATAGTATTTGCATAACTTTCACACAACCTCATGTATACTTTAAATCAGCTCTAGATTACTTATAACACTTAGTACAATGCCTACATGTCACTTCACGTGGATTTGATGAAGTACTCAGAATGCAACAAATTTAAGTTTTGCTTTCTGGAACTTTGTGGAATTATTTTTCCTGATATGTCTTATCTAGGGTTGGTTGAATCCAGAGACAGAGAACTCACAGATATGGAAGGCTGACTTTCTATACAGACATCGCCCAGCTGAGGCTAGGTGAACTGGGTTGTGTGAACTAGTACAATATGATAGTATGCTTACTGCTATTGCTATAAGTGAAAATGTAATTTCTCTCTAATCCAGACATTTCAGGTCTTCTGTCAATACTCGTGAAACTGTGGCAGGTACAATCTTAGACCCTTTGACAGAAACATAAAATCTTAGTGGTAACGTATCATGTATTGTGAGGCCTATTGCTGAATTTTTTAAATATAGAATGACCCATATAATTTTTGAGAATTATGTGTTATAAACACTATGCAACATGCTTTATTTTTTTTACTATCTTGCCTTTTGAATAATACCATGACATGTTCCTACTTAATCTGTATTCAATATTAAATATTCAGCATTCGCAACTCACAAAATATTTTTAGTTTTGTGAATATTGAGTTTATATACTGTATATTTATGGCAATAGTCTACAACAAAGGCTATTATTTATAAAACTTAAAAAAATAATGCTGTAGACATATTCCCTTAAAGCTACACATCTAAGAAAATTATCTTTGGCTGGAGAAAGATAGCATGAAAGGAAAAATAATTCCATTTAAAAGGCTGTATATTCTGTAGAACTACCTGTTAGTCATGGAGATAAACAGAAAATTAACACACTATACGGAGTGTGGAAAGGACTCTCGAATTTACAGATAGGAATAAAAAAAATGTTTAAAGCAAAAGACAGAAAATAATGCTTAATTTTATGGGAGCAAAATGTACAATATAACTTATGTAAGTGTTATCTCAAGAATGTTTTAAAAACTAGTAATCCATTTCTGACCGTAAAGGGTTTTTCACTCCTATGATACTATTCTGCTAACTACAATGCTAAAGAAACTTCATGTTCAAATCAACCATCTGAAATGTAAATAGCAACCAATCTCCTCCCCATAATTTTAAAATTTGTAGGCTCTGTTCAAAATTAAATAATTTTTTTTCAGATTGCCTTAGCTAACTAATTTATGGATATTTATTAATATTATATTAACAAATATTATCATTTTACTTGCTTCTCAAAAAAATTACTTTTTTATAAAATAAAAAAGAAGCTGTCCAGCTATGTATACAGAAAAAGACACAATTAAAGGTTATGAAGTCAGTTATAATTGTCACATAAAGTAATAACTAAAGAATCAAAGTTATACAATTATTTTAGACATGTATCTTCCATTGAAAGTTTAGTTGCTGATTCATTTTTATGTTATTTTTATTCCTAGAAATGACAGTAGAAGTCTGTACTTTTTATAGTAGGACATGGCCCTGTGGTTTATGGTTGGTGTGGAGTCAGAAAGTTCAGTGCAAAAGCGGATAGGTGAAGATATAGCATCAGTTTTCTAACCTTTTTTTTTTTTTTTTTGGCAGTTTAGGTGGGGGCTGGGTTTGAACCCGCCACCTCTGGCATATGAGGCCAGTGTCCTACTCCTTTGAGTCACAGGCACTGCCCATAGCATCAGTTTTCTGATTCCATTAGGACCCAGATTAATAAAAAAATTAAAGCTATGCAGATTTAAATTTTAATTATGTACTAAAAATCTTTCTAGGGACATAATTATGCATTAAATGGGTTTTAAACAAGAAATTTGAGAAACTCTTATACTGAAGGGTTTTAACGTAGGCTATAATCTCATCTGAAGGCTTGTCTGCCTTCTGATGTTTTTTTCCACTGTGGGAACCTATGAAGAAAATGGAGATAATAAGTTTTGTCCCAAATTCCTCATAGAGTCAAGACACAGAATATATTCATTCATTGTCTTATCTTAAACACACAGACCAATGGAGATGATTCCAGAAAGGAGAAACATTCTTTTCTTTAGAATCAGAATTACTTAATCATAAAAATAGATATTTTTTAAAACCTAGTTTTATATAATTAAAAACTATTATAATAATTACCTTAATATAAAGAGACTATTAAAGATAAACAGAAAGAAGAAAAAGAAATATTCATCTAGCAAATTAGAAGGCAAAACTAAATTAGTATCAATGTTATGCTTGTAATTCTTATTATCAAGGTCTTCCCACTGTCAAAATTTTGTGGATGCAAGACTTGTGGGAGTGAAATTCAAAAACAAAGGAGCTAAGATGCTGATTTGAGACCTCATTAGATGGTGTCTGCCAAGGAAGCCTACACATCTCACATGTTTAAACATAAGGATGCAAACTAAAGATTACCTGGAAATCTTCTAATTATTTCACATAATCCTTCCTTTCTGCAAAGCTGATGCTGTATTTCTGGTAATATGTTTACCTGAAAAGAATCAAAATGATTCCAGTGAGTTAGGAATTCATAAATGCTAAAGCAAAGGAAACACAAAAACCCCAGGTAGTTGCAAAAACTTGATAGCTGCAAATTTTGCTTTGCAAAACACAGCATTAAACATTTCATAGTCAACTAAACTCCCATGTTCTAAAAAGCCAAAGTGATTTACATTACATACATAGATATTTAGTAGTAACTCAGTATCAAGACTGTTTTAAACATTATATATACTCTTTATTTCATATTGATGGGCATAATTGTTTCCAAATATAAAATCCAGGTACTCACCAACCTCTATTTTAACTAAAATTTGTTCTTAGAAAGCTTTATAACTGTTTTCATAAATTCAAATATGTGGATTTGGAAAATTATAAAGAAGAAAAATAAGTTCAATTCTTTCCCTCTTTTGTGAATTTACAGACAGATTAACTAGATATCATTCTCTAAATCTCTTATGCTGAATATAAGAAAGTCATGTTTATATCAACAGAAGGAGATCAATGCAAATTAGTTTGAAAATCAGATTCATTTCTGAGGCATTATTGATTATTTTTAAATTAACTCACTTCAAACCTAATAAAGTAGTTTAGTTTCTCCCCTTGGTCCTTGGGATGACTAGATTAAAAGACTTCAGCTGCAGTTGGAGAGAAGCCTTGGAAACGGGGTGTAGCCCACTTCTGGAACTTAAGAAAATCATAACCTCGAGTACACTTGTTCTTTATTTAAACTTCTTCATTTGAAAAACAAACCAGTGAGAGCTCTTCATGTCTAAGTTCCACTTCTGCTCTAAGATTTTTACCAATTCAATAAGTTGTAGTGCGTAAAACATAATTCATTTAAAATGCTCTAAAATTGGGCATCGATTAAATCTTCTCCGAGTCTTGCAGTTTTATTTGCTCTGTTCATCTATTCAGCAAATTTTCTTTTTCCAAATAATAGCTACAGAAAGGACAGACTTCAGCCCAGATCCTGCAGGCTGAAGCCCATGCTGCAGCAGAACCCACCTTTGCGATTCTGCACTAACAACATCCCTAAATACTCTTTTAAAAAAGACTTCGGGATGCCAAAGTCTGAGTCGCTTACGTTCTTCGGCACTGGGAAATGAGAAAAGCCCGTGAGTGCAGAACACTTTTCATCTTAGCATTGTCAGCATTTCTCAAATTCGAAAGTGAGAAAGTTCAAGCCCAAATGTAGAGGAAAAAGGAAGCCCAGATCTCTTCAATTGAGAATGCTTAAGAAGGGCTGAAGAATACAGAGCACTTGCCAAAGTAATGGAAAACCTATCCAGAGAAGATTTATTGAGATTTTTTTTTAAGTAAAAAAGTATCTAAATTAGACTGTGAAAAGCTTCAGAAGTCAATATCATAAAATGAAACCATTTTCCCCACATAAAGCAAAATGTTTCAGTTGCTAGAGACTTTCTAATAGAATCTTTAACAATAGCATTCAGAAGGAGACCAGCATTCGATTAGCAGTGTGAAAGGTTACAGACTGACTCAGGCTCCTTTCTAACCTTCTATAAAGGGTAAGACCAAGCGGGCTATCACTGCAGAGGCTTAAGCACCCGTGGTTTTGCTGCCATGTCCTGTAAGTACTGCAAACTGAAAGGAAGAAAGGAACAGAGGCCCTGGGGGGCGGGGAGAGGACAAGGCCAGGGGGACCGGGGCATGCAGTGCTGCAGGGTCATGGTAAGGCACTGAGGTGAGGATTGCAGACAAGAAGGAGAGTTCTGAGGACAGAAGCAGCTCCCTGGACAGTGTGAGGACCTCAACATGGCCATTGAGGACTTGGTAAGGTCTAAGCAAAAACTTAAAAATGCAAAAGGGTGGTCAGGTTCAGTACCACCAAGACTTAGTTCTTGGATAATCTGGATGGGTTTCAGAGAGAATGGAAAGACAAAACCCCCAAGTGCTGAAAAGCTGCTTCTCCCAGTCCAAAAGAGACAGCGGAGAGATCCCTGTGGAAAAAACAAAAAAAAAACAACAACAACAAAAACAAAAAACCAACTCCACACATCTTCTGCAGTGTGACAGAGAACCAAGCTGTAGGGCACTGGGGACCAAGATGTGGCCTCCGCCCTTCCAGTTAATGATAAAAACCTCTCAAGGGGACCTGTTCCCTGGTTATCATCCAGGTCCAACTCTGAGCCCCAGCTTCTGTATGATGACACCCGTTCTCTGGACAATGATAGGGTGGGTGGCAAGTAAGAAATTTTTGGCAGAAACGGCCAAGGAGCTGAAGAACACTTCAAAAATTTAAGCAGAAAGCCTCACCGCTCTTGGCATGAGGGGCTACTCAGGACAAAGGGGCCATGCAGAAAAGAGCCCACCATGTGCACTGGGAATCAGAAGTTCAAGGGGGCCCTCAGCTGGCCCACGGACTGAAGAGAGCCGAGAGCGTGGGAGCTGGGTGCAGCCAGCCTCTTCAGCCAGGGTGGGAAGGGCCCAGCTGCTCCAGCCACTTGAGACCCAGTGCAGCCCAAGGGCACCAGGGAGAATGTCTCTGCCCAGGGGTCTCCAGAGAGCAGGAGAAATGTCAGTGTCCACAAAGATGAGAGCTTGAGGGGAATGGAGGCTGCTGCTGCCCAAGGGGCTTTTGGTCGGCTGCCCAGCTGTGCCAAAGGAGCATAGAGGCAGAAAGTGCCAGGGGACCTCACATGTGGACGATGGGACCCAGAGCTTCCTGGCTCCCAGCACAGCAGATGAGAGGGACGCCCAAAGGCAGCCAGGGACTTCACCCTGCCTTGGAGCTACTTCACCCACCACAGCAGGCTGCCCAGCTCATGGGCGCTGAATTCAGAGGACTCAGCATGGAGAGGGGGCCTGGGAAGAGAGAGAGACAAGAGGCAGAGGGCCCAGCCAGGGGCGCTCCCAGCCAGGGGCGCTCCCAGCCAGGGACGCTCCCAGCCAGGGGCTCTCCCAGCCTATCTTTTGAAGGCTTGTCACTGCTGCTCTCCAGCCAGCTCTTCCGCTTTGGAAAGAGAGTATCAGGGACCGGCAAGCACGCCAGCCTCAACTCCCACCCGGAGCTGCCTCTGCAGGTCAGTCCATGTCAGCCCTCAGGGAGGCCCAGGCTGGGCCCTGCCCCGCGTGTGGAAGGCCACACCTGCTGAGGAAGAAGGACAGTGTGCTCTGGCCATGTGGGAAGGCACAGGCATGGCTCAGATTGCCCTACAGAAGGAACTGGGGCCCAGGGGAAAACATTTTGGACCTGAGATATTGACAAAGGGTTAGGGACAAGGATGACCAGGATCAGGAGGCCCTGGGCAGTGACGCCAGTGACTTCAGCAACACGTCCATGGCAGCTGGTGGTGACTGCTCAGCAGGGAAGGGGAAAGCCCTCAGGCCGTGAGCTTCCTGGTCTTCCTCCCATTTGCTGAAAGCAGTGTCTTAAGTGTGTGTATCTGTGGATGACACTTGTGAGCAAAGGGAGGGAAGCCAGGAGTACATTACCCGCACCCCTGTATATACGTACCCGAACACAAAATGAGGTTTTTACTGAACAGAAGTGTCCTGATCAATTTGAGTTTTATAGATTTTTGTAAATTAATTAAAGCGCTGTAAAAAAATATTTTTGGAAAATATTGCCATTCGCTTTTGTAGGGCATTCATAACCCTGGTTTTCTGTGGTCTGTTTACAGGTCTTAGATGAGCAAACATTTGGTTCTTCCCAACACGGCCAGTTCAAAGAGACTCTAGGCTGCTGCTTTTTGGTAGATTGCTGGTGCAGAGGACCAGTTGCACCTGCTGTTCAACCCTAAGGAAGGCAGCAGTCACCCTCCCCGAGAATCACTAAAATCCCCAAAGGTGTCTGTTAGGAAGCTCCTGGGACAGCACTTTTGCACAAAGGATCCCTCACCCCCACCCCCCGCCAGTCCCTTGAGGCAGACCACATCTTCTGAAAACTGCCATCGCAGCCTTCGTTTGGAAAAATGTTTTGAAGCACAACAGCCAAGCAGGCTGGGCCAACCAGCTGAGTGTGGAAGCGCAGGGAGAATGCCCATGCTCAACCCTGAAGTCCCAACCCTGAATCCCCGGGGCTGTTAGTATTTGTTCAGGCCCTGGATGATTTTAAATCTAAATCAACCTCTTCGTGAAAGGGGGAAGGGAGAAGAAGGTCCTGGTGAGTGGATAACAACAATACCTGAACTGATGGGTCCGAAGAGTCTGTACCTCTGCACAGGCAGAGCACAGCGTTCACAAAACCTCAGACACAAGGGCAGGGTGCTGCTCCAGACCAGAGACAGGGCTTCCCGAGAGACCTGGGGTCAGGAAGATGAACTCATTCAAACTAACTTTTTGCTGAAAAAATCAGAACCAAGTCAAGGGAAGCCACTCTTCTGTCCTTCTTCCTTCTCTTTTCCTATCCTGTCTGGTCTATCCGGTTCCTCTCCCATCTTCCCTCGGGCCCTTCTTATCCCGTTTCCTACGCATTGACATCTCACCATGATCTTTCCTCCAGGTGCATGTGTAGAACAGACAGCGTCACAGTGACTTAATCATGGTGACATGTGGCATCAGAAATATCATCTCTATTTGACTCTGGAACTGAGCACCAAATCGAGCAGTTCCACTGAGTAACTCAGCGCAAAGAAATAGAAACATTCAAGGGTCATGGGTCACACAGCTGTGTTAAATCAACTATATTACTCAGATGTCTAACTTTCTCACTGTTAAACCTAATAATTTTTCTCCTATACCCTAGTACTTTTTACTTTAGTTTTTATGTATATCATAAACTACATAATAAAATTTGCAGCATTATTAAGTGGAGCATCATCAAAGGAGTTTTAATTTAGATTTGCTGACTTTTAAATGATGAGCTTCTCCAGCTTAACATTGCGTTAATTATTTTTTAATAGACTTTGTTCTTAGAGCTCTTGAAGGTTCACAGCAAAATTGAGCAGAAGGTAGAGAGATTTCTCATATCCCCACTGCCCCCACACAGGCATAGCCTCCTCCGTCCCAGAGTGGTACATGTGTTACAACTGCTGATTCTTCATATTCTTTAGTCATATTATTATCCAAATAATCATTTGTAATATATATCAGTCTAGTATTAGGTTTTAATGCTTTGTATACAGTTTATATATACATACATATATATATACACACACACACACACACACACACATACACATGTGGGTATATTTACACAGAAATTGCTCTTATTTACTTGGCACAAATCCTTTCATATCTTGAAAGGATTAGAATGCAGATATAAAACTATAATAATATCTAAACCCTGGGATATTTCTAAGAAATCAAGTGTGAAAAAGGAAATGTGCATTTAGAAAGATTTCAGCCCCAATACATCTTCTACAATCTTAATTTGTTATAATCCAATTCTACTTGTTCCTATTACATATTGTCAGAAGCAAACTTTTAAAAAAATCATTCGTCTTTTGAGATATAGTCTATTAATAAGAACGAATATACAGCACAACATTAATTATGAATATTTTGAAAGGGTTTATAAATCAAATAACCTAAAACTGCAGTAATATCATTAATTCAGTAGGGAGAATAGACATTTGCATTTGAACTATTTAAAGTGTAAGAAAACAGCCGGGAAAGAAAAATTGGTTTTTGGCCACTCACGAATGCCCAAGAGTAACGCACACATCACCTTGTATCTTAAGGAAATGCTCAAATTTACTTTGTGTCTGTAGAGACATTCATTCCGTTTACTTGATCAAAAATCAGATCTTCTCCTAAAGCTGTTTAGTATCATACACAAAGAAAAGAATCAATGACAAGAAATTAGGAAAACAAGCTAATTAAGGAAAAAACGTTTTCCCCATGTCCTTTATGTACAATTAGTACTCCATCAGATTACCTGAAAATGGCCTGGCACCTTTTATTTTGTTGTTGTTGTTGCAGTTTTTGGCTGGGGGCAGGTTTGAACCCGCCACCTCCAGTATATGGGGCCGGCACCCTACTCCTTAAGCCACAGGTGCTGCCCACCTGGTACCTTTTAAAAGAAGAGCCATTTCAGTTTTCAGTGCAACTCCTACAATAACTTCGAATTGGAAATTGTATCTCTGGTTTTGAAACACTAGCATTTATCTGATTGAGATAAGATGCAGCGCAGCCTCAGTTACTAAACTTAGTCTTACCCCAAATAATAGACCTCACTTCACTTTCAGCATCCCATGAACCAATACAATTTTTAATTTATATTACCGTCCTTCTGCCTAGAGAGAACCCTGGCCATTCATTCTCAATAATAGATCTTCAATCATTTTCTTTAAGCACTAAGAGTACAAATTTCTAATGTGATTAGTAATTTTAATTTGAGCCGGTGCACTTTCTTTCTTTATTTTAGGTCATTGACAATCCTACAACCTCCCCAGCAATATCTATGCTATTTGCGTAAGTAAGTCATGGTTCATAAAGCTTCAAATTATTCATGCTCCACAGTGATAGCTATCTACTTGTATCATTTAGAATGTATGTATTCCTTAAGAATATTCATTATGTTAGGCTGTAAGTGTACTGCCTAAGTATTTATTTCAAAAAATTTTATTGTTAAGAAAACGGAAAATTGAAGCCAGACTTCCTGAGCTTGAATCTTGGTTGCTTTATTTATTAGCATTAGCTATGGGGCCTTAGACAAGTTTCTCAACCTCTCTGCCCTTGTTTCCTCATATTTAAAGAATAAACATAGACTCGGCACCCATAGCTCAGTGGTTAGGGTGCCAGCCACATACACAGGGGCTGATGGGTTCGAACAACAATCCTCCAGTTGTAAACAAAAATGACAACTACAACAACAACAAAAAAAAAAACAGCCAGGCATTGTGGAAGGCACCTGTAGTCCCAGCTACTTGGGAGCCTGAAGCAAGAGAATTGCGTAGGCCCAAAAGTTTGAGGTTGCTGTGAGCTGTGATGCAACGGCACTCTACCAAGCGTGACTTAGTGAGACTCTGTCTCAAAAAAAAAAAAAAAAAAAAGGACATAAAAAAATATGAGGTCTGACAATTAAGTTCACGAATTCATCCTAGAAAAAGTGCTACATACCTCATTGCTGAATATTACTACAGTCACCTTCAAAGTACTCTCCTTGGGAAGCTGTGCACCAATGCCAGTGCCTAGTTCACCCTGTAAGGCACTTTTCCTAGGATAAATTCTCAAACTTAACTGTCTAAGTTCTTATGTAAGCACTTGGAATGATGCTAGCACAGCATAGGGCTATAGAAGTGTGAATGATTATGATTTGTCATTTACACCTTCAAAATTTCTCCAAGACCTGGTCACATCTCACCACCTCCATTGCCACTTTGCCAGTTCAAGTCACTTTCACCTCATGCTTACGTTATTGCAATAACTGGTTTCCCTATTTTGGTCCTTATTCACTGGGTAGCTTATTTCAACACAGCAGCCAACGCAATCCTCTAACACTGCAAAAGGAGTCACTCCACCTCCCCGCTCATGACCCCCCGACAATCCTACACCTTACCAAGAGTGAAAGTCACAGTCCTTGTAAGGGTCTGCCTGGCCCCCACCCCTGAGCCCTCCACGCCAGGTACATGTCTGTCCTTCATGCACAGGGGACGCCTTACGTTCCTCAAACAAGCAAAACTTACCCTTCCTACTGTACGCCTGTTGTTCCTTTCCTCTGAGTCTGAGGAGCTTTACCCCAGACACCGACGTGGAAGCTCCTTATCTTCCAGGCCTCCCTCAAATGTCACTTTCTTGATGGAAACATCCCCAGGCATCTGATCTAAAACCTAATCCCCCAATATTTTCTCTCCTTACTTAATTTTTCTCCTTAGGACATTTTACCTTCTAATATAGGTATCATATTTTTAGGAACAAATCTTTTTTTCTCCATCTCCCGATTAGCTCCCTAAGAGCAAATACTTTTGTCTATATTGTTAACTGCTGTATTACCATTGCTCAAAATAGAACTTAATAGGTGGCGCCTTTAGCTCTAAGGAGTAGGGCGCTGGCCCCATATACCAGAGGTGGTGGGTTCAAACCCAGCCCTGGCCAAAAAAAAAAAAAAAAATAGAGCTTAATAAAGATGCTTAATAGAATAAATAACTGATGAAAGAATAAAGGGATAGATGAATAAACAAACACATGAATAAAAGACTGTTTGAATGAGTTGGCAGAGCCAAAAATAAAGTCATCGAGACATTCTGCAAGGAAAGACTCAAAGGCTTTTTGTGGCTTCTGTCTTGATAAATGGTGTTGGTCCAATTTAGTGTAAAGGTAACCCTGAAGGCAAGAAGTTTCTCATGTGAGATTTTTCAGTTTTATGAATAAAAGGAACTCAGACATGGCACATTTATAGAAAAGTTTGACAATTTCTTACAGTTAAAATAAGGTTTTAAAGGTTTACAATTTAAAGACATTTTTAAGGCTGGGTGAGGTGGCTCACACCTCTAATCCTAGCACTCTGGGAGGCTGAGGCAGGAGGACTACTTGAGCTCAGAAGTTTGAGAACAGCATGAGCATGAACAAAATCTCATCTCTACAAAAAAATGGAAAAATTAGCTGTGTGTGGTAGTGCATGCCTGTAATCGCAGCCTCTCCGGAGGCTGAGGCAGGAGGATCTCTTGATCCCAGGAGTTTAAGGTTGCTGTGAGCTATGATGGCACTGCTGCACTCTACCCCAGGGGAAAGATACCTCTATCTCAAAAAAACAAAGTTTTAAAAGTTTTTTAAACATTAACATACACTTTTTAAAATTTCAGATTAATATTAGGGTACCTATGGTTGGGTTACATTGCATGTATTTGTTAGTTCAAGTTACAGTTGAGCCCTTCACCCAGGAGATGTTCTGTATACCCTTATACTGTGCACATTAGGTGAGACTTGACCAATCCCCTTCCCTTCACCCCCTGCTCCACTTAAATTGATTGTGTCTTTCTCTCATGAGCAGTTGTTTATCTATTGCAGGGGTCCTCAAACCTATGGCCCGTGGGCCATATGTGGCCCACCAAGGACATTTATCCGGCCCTCAGGGGGGTTTTGCCACTGGTGCCTGTCCTGCTCAGCAGTGGACTCATCCTGGGCAGCAGTGCGCATGTGTGGAATGTGCGCTGCACTCTCCGACTCCCCTCCTTCTCTCTGTCTCTTGACTCCTCCTCTCAGTCTCCAGTGAGACTGAGACTCTTGATCGGAGGAGTCACGAGCTTGCCTGTGCAGAGCCTGCTGCTGCCTGAGGACCGAGGGAAGAACAAGTTAGTATTTTTTTTTTTTTTTTGCAGTTTTTGCAGTTTTTGGCCAGGCCGGGTTTGAACCCTCCACCTCTGATATATGGGGCTGGGGTCCTACTCCTTTGAGCCACAGGTGCTGCCCTTTTTTTTTTTCTTTTAAGTTAGGAGGTCTAATTTTTTTTTTTTATTTTGCAGTTAGCAGAGCCTTTTTTGCAGTTAAGGGGGGACCTTTTATTCTGATGTTAGGAGGTCTTTCTTTTTGCAAATAGGGGGTGCCTTTTTTTCATTTTAAATATTGTATTTGTATTTGTTACCTTTTTTTGTTTGTTTATTTTTTCAGTTTTCGGCTAGGCCTGAGTTTGAACCCACCACGTCTGGTACATGGGGCTGGCGCCCTACTCCTTTGAGCCACAGGCACCACCCCTGTTTTGTTTTTTTACCTCAAAATAAGATATGTGCAGTGTGCATAGGAATTTGTTCATAGTTTTTTTTTTTTTTTAACTATTGTCCAGCCCTCAAATGGTCTGAGAGACAGTGAACTGGCCCCTGTTTAAAAAGTTTGAGGACCCCTGATCTATTGGTTTCATATCAGCATTGCATATGCTGGATATCTGCTTTTCCATTCTTGTGATACTTTACTAAGAAAAATGTTCTCCAACTCCAACTAGGTAAATACAAAAGATGTAATTTACCATAGACCCCAGCAGTCATCCTCAAGAGAGAAAAAATTATGTTCACACAGAAACCTGTATTCAAACATTTATGTCAATTGTCCCTCATGATGCCCATGACCTAAACCAGTCCAGTCACCCTTGACCTTGTGAATGAGTAAGCCCACCACACCACAGTACGTCCACAGAAGGGCGCCATATCCAACAATGTAAAGGAATGAGCTACTAAGTCACAATGATGTAGGTAAATCTTAAATAATTTGCTAAAATGAAAGATCATGGAAGTATAATGCCACAAATTATATGATTCCAGTAATGTGACATTTTGAAAGACAAACATTTAGGAAAAGAATCACTGGTTGCTAAAGGTAGAGGTCACAGGAGGGGGTGACTTCCAAGGTACAGCACAAGGGTAATTTTTGGGCTGCTCTATTCAACTGTGGCTGCCACTTACTGTACTAGAATAGTTAGGTTTCCACCCAGGGTGCCACCCACAGTTGCAAAATTCTCTCTCTCTTTTTTTATTTTTTTTTTTTTTGGATTCATTGAAGGTACAAAGAATTAGGTTACACTGATTGCATTTGTTAGGTTAAGTCACTCTTATAATTGTGCCCTGCCTCTAAGAGGTGAGCCACACATGGTAACACTCCATCCCTTCCCACCTCCCCTCTCCCACTCCTTCATTCCCCTGCCCCCCACCTAGGATTGATTTGAGTTTTTCTCTTATATGGGTGTGTATTAGATCATCTACCAGCTTCATGTTAGAATTGAGTACATAGGATTCTTGCTTCTCCATTTCTGTGATGCTTTACTAAGAACGTGTTCCTCCTCCATCCAGGTTAATATAAAAGATGTGAAGTTTCCATCTTTTTAATGGCTGAATAGTATTCCATGGTATACACATACCACAGCTTGTTAATCCATTCCTGGGTTGGTGGGCATGTAGGCTGTTTCCACATTTTGGCAATTGTAAATTGAGCGGCATTAAACAGTCTAGTGCAAATGTTCCTATGATTTTTTTTTTCTTCTGGATAGATGCATAATAATGGGATTGTAGGATAAAATGGGAGGTCTAATTTGAGTTCTTTGAGGATTCTCCATACGTACTTCCAAAAAGGTCGTGTTCGTTTGCAGTCTCACCAAAAGTGTAAAAGTGTTCCCTTCTCTCCACATCCTTGTCAGCACCTGCAGCTATGAGATTTTGTGATGTGGGCTATTCTTACTGGGGTTAGGGTGATATCACAGGGTGGTTTTGATTTGTATTTCTCTGACAATCAGGGATGATGAACAGGGTATGATTCTGACAAAGGGCTGATAACTAGAATCTTTTTTTTTTGATTTGGTAATTTTTACTAATACCACAGGTAAACATTTCTGTTCAGTGACCGTAACCATGGATAAAGTTTTTGAGCAATAATTGAACAGATATTTGTCTAAAACAGACAAGTATGTGGTAATTAGTGTATGTGGTAATCTACATTATACAAGAAACTGCTACAAATCAACAAGTAAAACAATCTCCAGCAGGTAAGTGAGCAATTTACAGAACAGAAAACTTAAAAAGTGAACATAGCATTTGTACAGCTGCTCAAAGTCACTGCTAATCATAAAAACATTCAAACAACAACAAATTAGTAGTAGTTTGTGGGT
This sequence comes from Perodicticus potto, assembly GCA_963574655.1. Taxonomy (NCBI): domain Eukaryota; kingdom Metazoa; phylum Chordata; class Mammalia; order Primates; family Lorisidae; genus Perodicticus; species Perodicticus potto. The sequence continues at coordinate 31,892 of CAUYRH010103745.1, forward strand.
GCCAAATTCTCGAGGTGCTCAGAGTCTTTGCATTCCGTGAGCTCTGTCTAAACTTGAACTCGATTTAGTTCTGCACAGAGCAGGGAGTCTTGACTGTCGGGATGTGTCATGATGCTTTGCATTTATCAAAACCCTTAAAAACATAAATCAAAAAAATGAATTTTGCTCTTTACTAATGGAAAAAAAAGAAAAACCAGGTTTGTGCTGGGGATGGAAGTGGAGACCCAAATAAAATACAAATTGCAGCAAACAACCCTAACTGTATTACTAATGAATGGCACAGCCCCACTGAGGGGAGGGGGCAGGAAACAATCACCCTCACCTACTTAGGAAACAACGCTTGTGATTGAATATTATAAGGCAAAAGGACAAAAAGACCCTACCCCAACTGTACATTTAATAGTAAATTTGTTTCCATAGGGACATGGGTTAACAATTCTGAAATTCATGTATGCAAAGGTTGAACAAATAAGAGAATATAATATAAATATCATTTATGTTTTCTCACTAAGAAAGATGTTATGTATCAAAATGTCATAATAAACTCTGGGGTGCTGGATTGTAACCAGAGGTATGATATTTGAAGTCAAGTTTGTAATATATTTAAAGGCAGGTAGATAGCAAAGTATGTGCACATGGGTTAGTATTTCCAAGTGCTGTCTGCTAACATGGCCTCAATGCAATCACACACTGATGGCAAGGAACATGCAGAGTTTTCAGTTCCTGGTTTTTAAACATCATTCTCCAAGAAAACAAAGAGTGAGTGTTTCTGGAGAAAGGATTGATTCCAGCCTGGAGCAGGGAAAATACAAGATGAGTATGGAGCACCTGGTGGTGCTTAAAAGTAAGGGAAGTACTCAAGAAAGGAGTAACACACGTCTGGAGGCCACAGGTGCCAATCCAGAAGAGTCTTCGGTGTAGCATTGGATTGGGAAGCATGGGAGCAAAAAAAGATAATGATAGTACTGGATAATAATCCATATAATATAATAAATATCCATTAGTCTATACTGATTTAAATAAACTCCTGAATAAATACAGTAGGACTTCCATTGTTGACCACCTCCCTACATTGACCACTTCCTTAAGTCGACCTAATTTCTATTGACCTGACATACACCAGATGTACATGTCAGTACCATAGGCCTAGTTCCTTAGGTTGACCACCTCCGTATGTTAACCAGTTTGCTATAGTTCCTTAGGTGGTCAACTTACAGAGGTTCTATTACAAATGCAGGAGAAAGAGTAGCTCTTCCTTACAGAAGAATTCTAATTAATAATTAGTAAAGAAATGAGAAAAATAGGAAATCACCATTAGAATACCAGAATAAAAATTATCAGCTGGGTACCGTGGGTGATGCCTGTAATCCCAGAACTTTGGAAGGCCAGTGCAGAAGCATCACAGAATTTGAGGACAGTCCCCTTCTCTCCTTCGCCATTGCCATCACTGGCTAATCTGCTCCGTTCTCATCCCATCACATATCATTCCACTTGCGCCCCAGGACTGTCCTGCAAATTTAAAGTGTAGCAAGTGTCTTGGAGATTGTCTAGTATCTAATGCCTTCTTATTTCAGGAGAAGATACTGAAGGCTATAGAGATTAAATAATGACACCAAAATCATTCAGCTGGCGAGTAGAGGCCCAAGAGTTTACCACAAAAGCCTTAGGGAAAGAGAGATATAAGAGTCACTTGGGTTTGGGGGCCTGGGAAACAAAGTGAAAAACTGAACTGAGCAGAGGAATGTTCCCGGGGCTCTGTGATTTGTGCTGAGCTGAACTGAGTTGCAGATCAGATAGAACAGCTTGAACACAAAGACTTCGAGCACCTCAAGAATTGCGCAGCTGTGGGTGGCACTCCAGACAGGGAACACAACTGTCACAGGCCAATAAGCGGCAGCCACCGTAGTATGAAGCACATTTTAAAAGATACAATTTCTAAGTACATGAGTGATACTTTCTGGGGGAATAGATGGAAAAGCTTCTGAACAAAACTGTGATTGACCAACAAATGGCAGCACTAACACCAGTGATACTTTTTTGTCCTCAGTAGCTGATGAAGCCTGGCAGATGACAAGGAAAGAAACAATGTGACAAGTACAAGATCAGAGCTCTTGCGGGGACTTCTAGGAGGACCTAGGTGAAGAAAGGTAAAGAAGCCCTGCCTTCTGCAAGCAGCAGTGGTGCTGAGTCTACCAGACACAGGAGTTGATGCTGAGCCACGGGAGTGCATCCACGTTTCCTAACCTTCCACACTACGTGTTCCATGCTGGGCCATGTGATTCTTTGTTGCATATTTAGAGCCTCCTTGGCTTCAACCTACAGATGGGAGTAATCTTACTCCTAACTGTGACAAAACCAAAAATACCTGTAGACATAGCCAAATACTACTGAGGGAGACAGAATCTCTCCTGGTTAAAAATCACTGAGGTAGAGAGGGCTGACCAAGGGCATTCTACGCAGACAGTAAAAATAAAGAATAAAGGAAGTCTAGTAAGCAACTTAATATCAGTAGTAGTGTGACACCTCGCCAGAAAGAGAAGAGAGAAGTGGCTCCAGGTAGGAGCCACTCACAGAGAATCTTGAATAGTATATGAAGCTGAATTGTTACCATTTACCTCTCCACATCTCCCCTCCCTGTTCCGAGGCTGACTTTCGTGGCTGGCATCACACAGACCGTCTTGCCCTTTGATCGATGGGAGGCACTAGCAAGAGAATGGACAGTGGAAGTGGACAGAGTTTGGGAGCTTATTCCCAAGGCTCGTCTGCTGGCCTGTGGTTTGGCAGAGGCTGAATTCCCTACTCTACAGCCCCTTCCCAGGAACATCTTGGCACCAGTTCTCATTAGATTCTGGCTACCCAGTTCCTTCTATGTTACCCCTCTTAAGACCTGAGGTGGTAAAAACTTTATGCCGCTACTGGTCCCATGTTGCCTCACTGGCGCTTTGTTTCTTTTACCCTGCCAAAACCTCTGTCAATAACTCCTTTTATTAGTTTCTCTTCAGTTACATCTTTTTGAGTGTTGCATTTGGTCACTGCTGGAAAACTAATACAAAGCAAATACCGTGGACTTTATCCTAAAGTTGTTGGGAAGCCACTCAAGTTTTTCAACGTAGTATTAACAAGGTTAGTTCATCATTTAATAGTTTTTCATCTGATAACTGTGGGCAGAATGGATTTCAGAGGCAAAAATCGTTGCTTCAGAAACACCATTGGAAGAGGAGGATTTAGCAGTAATCCAGGTAAGGGATGGTGATTATCTGATCAAAATAGGGGTAGTAGATGCACGGAACAGATCACAGATTGAAGAAATAATCAGGGGCTAAATTCCTCAGTCTGGGAAATTCACAACATGTAGATGGCAAGGAAGAAGGGCTCAGGGGTGAAGGCTAGATTTCTATCTTAGGAAATGATCAAGTGGTTGATTCTGCTTAAATCAACAGAACAGAAGCTCCGGAGATTCTGAACGCAAAACAGAACTGAATTCAAGTGTACTGGGGAAAAGAATCAGTCATTTCTTGCCTGGTTGAATCCGAGATGTCTGTGGGACCTCCAGGTGGTGATGGTCAGCAGGCTGCTGCATTCACAAGCCTGAAGCCTGGGAAAGCCTCCGAACTTCCTACACACATTGCAAAATCATCAACTACAAATGGTTGTTGAAATGTTCAGACTGGTATTAAGGAACAGAGGCATTCAAGGAATGGGCTGAGAAGAGGCAGAAGAAAACTGAAGAGGAATGGCCAGAGATGTACAGAGAAACAAGAGTGTGCTCAGCCCAAGGACCAAGGGAGTAAAGAGTTAGAGGGAAGGGGGTTAATTAGACCAGCTGCAGCCCAGGCTGCATTCCTCGACACTTACAGCCCCTTCCCAGGCACATCTTGGCACCAGTTTTCATTAGGTTCTGGCTACACTGTTCCTTCTACATATCCCCAATATTTTAGCACCAGGGATTGGTTTCATGGAAGACAATTTTGGGGGGAGAAAGGGGAGGGATCTGACAAGAGGCAGAGCTCAGGCAGTGATGCCAACCATGGGAGCAGCTGTAAATACAGATGAAGCTGGCCCACCCACTCATCTCCTGCTGTGCAGCCTAGTTCCTAATGTCCACAGACTGGTACCAGCCCAAAGGTAGGGGGTGGGGGCCACGGATCCAGACTGTCAGTTGTAGAAACATCAAGTCATCAGGGTATGTTGCTCCAGATCCGGTTAAAGGCTAAAATAATTGCTGTTGGCCTTGGTACTCTTCTCATGGACTCGTTATAGGTATCAGCAATATATAAATTGTCCTGCATAGTAACCAGTATGTGGTAGACATCTGAAATTTTTTAGTTAACTTTTTTACAAGCATTTTAAAAAGTTCACACAATTTAAAGTACCAAATGTCAACTTTAAATATTAATAAGAAACTATATACATTTTATTATAATTTAAGATATCCATTTAAGTTAGAAAAAGTCAGATCAGTTATCTAGAAAATAAAGACTTTATTGGTTTGGATGAACAAGTGGCCAGGCTAAGTGACACTTAATAGGCTACAGACTTCTAGGTAAAATTGGATCCTACTGGGTTACACATCAGTATCAGCACCAGCTGAAACTGAGGGAGCTCCTATCAAACAAAAAATGGTGATAATTTTGTGATAAAGTGTATGAGGCATAGCCAGTTGGAAATTTGTCCAAAGATTTAACAGTTCTAATTTTTTAAGACCTTGTTAAAACACCATGGACCAAGCAATACCAGTGTTCATGTCCACAGGATTGATAAAATCTGCATACATTTGGAGTGTATTTACCCTTTGATGTAAACTTAGCTGGCACACATGCTCCTTGGATAGGCAGGGTTTCCCATCAGCTTTCCAAGAAGACAGGCAAATGAGCAGATCCCAAGGGCCCAAAGCACCTAAAGGCAAAACATTGAAAAATATGTAGCTTTCAATCAGATATTTTAAAGGAACCACTTAGTTCTTCAGATCAAAGAATGCAAGTATTTAAATTTCAAACCACAATTAACAGTGATTCTGAATACATTTAAAAGAAAAAGTCAATGTTCAAAGTAAGTAAAATTCAACTTTTTTTTTTTTTTTGCGGTTTTTTGCCAGGGTTGGGTTTGAACCCGCCACCTCTGGCACATGGAGCTGGTGCCCTACTCCTTTGAGCCACAGGCGCCACCCCAAAATTCAACTTTTCAAATTTAGCAGGTTTAGGCCAAATTATAAATTATAGTTAGTGCTGCATTCTATAGAAATTGAAATTATCTGAAGATACATTATAATATTTCCTTAAAAGATCAAAATTAGAATACTTGGAGTCACTACTTTTATACATTTCTAAAGTCTCATTTGTAGATAGGGAAGAAAGAAGGTTATAAAGTCTTTTAAGATGTAAGAAAGTTGACTTGGCACCTGTAGCTCAGTGGCTAGGGCACCAGTCACACACACCGGGGCTGGCAGGTTTGATCCCAGCCCCTGCCTGCCAAACAATAATGAGACCTACAACAAAAAAATAGCCAGCTGTTGTGATGGGTGCCTGTGGTCAAAGCTAGTTGGGAGGCTGAGGCAAGAGAATCACTTAAGCCCAAGAGTTTGAGGTTGCTGTGTAGCTGTGAAGCTACAGTACTCCACCAAGGGCAACAGCTTGAGACTCTCTCAAAAAAAAAAAGAAGAAAGTTGTAAAATCAAATAATGATAAGAAGTCAAAATATTCAATATTTTGTTCTGGGCTTTGCTATCCTCACTATTTTTCATAAATCTAAAGATCAAAATACTTTTATAAGATTTCTTGAAAAGAAAAAATTGTACTAGGCAGAAAAAACTCAATGAAAATAAAAAAGACAAGTTTTGTGAAAAGGATTTTGTAATCTAGTTATAGACAGTAGAATTGAGTTCAAAATACTGTAGAGTATAACAAGAACCAAAGCAAATGATATTTCAGCTCCTTCACCAAGACCAAAGCTCTTTACCAATAAATCATAGTAACTTCCCAAAATAATCTCACAAAAGTACATTCTTGCATAATATCTTAACATCTTAAATACAATTTGTATGTATACATGGGTTTATTTTTCCTTATTCTTTTTGATGTATGTACATATATGTATCAACTTGCCTTACATATGATTAGTGCTTTAAAAATATTTGTTGAATGCACTCATAAATCTGTAGCCTTTATATATACCAACAATAGCCAAGCCGAAAAAACAGTCAAGGGCTCTATTCCTTTCACAGTAGTGCCAAAGAAGATGAAATATTTGGGAGTTTGCCTCACAAAGGATGTGAAAGATCTCTATAAAGAGAACTATGAAACTCTAAGAAAAGAAATTGCTGAACATGTCAACAAATGGAAAAACATACCATGCTCATGGTTAGGAAGAATCAACATTGTTAAAATGTCCATACTACCCAAAGCAATATACAATTTTAATGCAATTCCTATTAAAGCTCCATTGTCATATTTTAAAGATCTTGAAAAAATAATACTTCGTTTTATATGGAATCAGAAAAAACCTC
>CAUYRH010103749.1:0-24698 GCA_963574655.1 Perodicticus potto
CTGGGAGAACTGGATATCCACATGTAAAAGACTGAAACTGGACCCTCACCTTTCTCCACTCACAAAAATTGATTCAAGATGGATAAAGGACTTAAATTTAAGGCATGACACAATAAAAATCCTGAAAGAAAGCATAGGAAAATCACTGAAAGATATCGGCCTGGGAAAAGACTTCATGAAGAAGACTGCCATGGCAATTGCAACAACAAAAATAAACAAATGGAACTTAATTAAACTCAAAAGCTTCTGTACAGCTAAGGAGGCAACAACCAAAGCAAGTAGACAACCTATACAATGGGAAAGGATATTTTCATATTTTGAATCAGACAAAAGCTTGATAACTAGGATCTATAGAGAACTCAAATTAATCCACATGAAAAAAGTCAACAATCCCATATATCAATGGGCGAGAGACATGAGTAGAACCTTCTCTAAAGAAGACAGACGAATGGCTAACAAACATATGAAAAAATGCTTATCATCCTTAATTATTAGAGAAATGCAAATCAAAACCACCCTGACATAACATCTAACCCACAGTGAGAATGGCGCACATCACAAAATCTCAAACCTACAGATGCTGGCGTGGACGTGGAGAGAAGGGAACACTTTTACACTGCTAGTGGGACTGCAAACTGATACAACATTTTTGGAAAGAAGTATGGAGAACTCTCAAAGAACTCAAGCTAGACCTCCCATTTGATCCTGAAACCCCATTACTGGGCATCTACTCATACGGAAAAAAATTCTTTTATCATAAGGACACTTGCACTAGACTATTTATTGCAGCTCAATTTACAATCGCCAAAATGTGGAAACAGCCTAAATGCCCACCAACCCAGGAATGGATTAATAAGCTGTGGTGCATGTACACTATGGAATACTATTCAGCCATTAAAAAAATGGAGACTTTACAGCCTTTGTTTTAACCTGGATGGAAGTGGAACACATTACTCTTAGTAAAGCAATGCAAGAATGGAGAAGCATGAATCCCATGTACTCAATTTTGATATGAGGACAATTAATGACAATTAATGACACAGTAGGGGTGGAGGAAGAGGAGAGCAGAGAGAGAAAGAATGAGGGAGGGGTGAGGAAAGGAAGAGCAGAGAGAGGGAAGAAGCGAGGGGGATGAGGTCTTGGCGTGTGCCACAACTTTGGGGGGCAAAACACGATTGTAAGAGGGACTTTTACCTAACAAATGCAATCAACCTGGTTTCTGTACCCTCAATGAATCCCCAACAATAAAAAACAAAACAAAACACTTTTTATAAGCAAGAGGTATTCATGAAAACAGATAAGAAATCCATGCCATCTTCTTTATCAGCACCGGAGTTGTGATTTTACCTACCACTCTTCCCTGGGTGGGTAGTGAGTGCCATCACTTTTCTTCAAGATCAACATATAATCTTGTCTGGTTTGATTCAATATTTAACCAGAAGAGGTCTATTTGCTTCATAGAGACTATTCCATGGTAAATACCTCCTAGTAACTATAGACCTTTCTTTTTTGAGAAAGCTCTCTCCTACCTGTTCCCCACAACTAGACCAATGAGTGACGCTGAAGGATGAATGACCCCTGAGTGGCTGGAGGTAAGAACAGAAGAAAAGGGGTGGCCGGTGCCTGCGCCAGTCACTGTGCCCTGCTAATGAGGCTGACATGTTTGGACAAAGCAACCCAATTTGCATTTGTCACCAGAGTGAGACATTAGCAGTGTGAATATTGAGAGGGACAGATGTGCCCCAGCAGGACTGCCACCTCAGACAGCCTGCTGAGCTACCAACATGGGGACACTGCCAGCTCAGGGGATACCCTTTTGCCTCTGGGGAGTCTATGGTACTGCCAGACATGGCAGAGAATGGGACATATGTCCTTCCTCAAGGCCTGGGGTCCTGGCTAATGGATACGGGACAAATTAGCTGGTGCTCCATTGTGTGCTGAAGTCACGGTCTCCAGGGATTGTTTGTCGTCTTTTTAGTATGATGCCCCTTTATCTTTTCTAACTCCCCAACCTCCTACCCTTGCTGTGTTCTTGAGAAATGCAAAGATTTTACCAGACTCTACCAGACTTGACTATTTTCTGAGTTTCTGAGTTTCTTCCAAGTCTCTAAAATACATAGCAGCCTAATGAAGTACAGTCTAGAGTAGATGGTGCTAGTCCCTGGTAGATGAAAATCACTTTGGTACCGTATCAAATTTGCTCAACAACAGCTACGGTGAAAGAAATCTTTAACTTCCGTTCCTAGCATTGAGGTGCTCCAGCCCTCCAGCAGCCACGCTTGCTCCCCTACCACATGCAAACCATGGCCAGATCCTGGAGATTGGACCCCAAAACCTTCTCCTGAACTTCTCTGCTCCTGTCTTATCTCAGACTCTCAGTCTCAGCCGGCACTGAGGGCCCCTCTGGACCACAACTCAGCCCACTCTGCATGCTTCATTGTCTGTACCTTGGCTTAAAACCAATTCTGCTGACAAAACAAGCCGTTTCATTTAAAAGTACTAGCTTTCAGTCTCCTCCAGTGTTCTCCATGCTTCCTTTGCCTTACATCCCAGAACCCAGGTCCCTCTCTCAAATCCCACCTCCCTTGTTCAGGGTGTTCCCCGTGGGCCTCCTGGCTAGACATTTTCTGTGAAGACACGTCCCTGTTAATTCTGATTCCTTAGGGCAGTAACACTTGTTGAATGCTTACCAGATTCTGCCCTGCATTCCCGCTGTCTGGATCTTTTCTTCTCATCTGATAATTGCTTGAAGTCAAGAATCATCCCACTCATGTCTGTGTCCCGTTTCCCTTATCAGTGCTCTGCAAACAGCAGGCCCTGGGGTGAGGTGTTATATGAGCAGTTGCTTGGTCAACATTACACATGGGCCACACGTGCTGTGTCACTTCTGCACAGAGAGGAAGGCTATCTCAATGGTGAGAAAGCTGGATCAAACCCTGCCCCCACCACGTCAAACTGGTGTTTCCTACCACGTGCATTTCTGTTCTGTGCTTCTCTGAACTTCCCTATAAAATAGGGATCACAGTAGTGCCTACTTTGGGGCCAGAGGTGGTATTTCAGGCCCCACTCTCAGCAGCCTGTGGTTCTCCCCTCAGGCATTATGCTGGCATTACTCAGGAAAGGGGGAGATGAAATTCTACATCACTTGTATGAGTTGCAAAAACTAGAAAGAAGAGTCAATAAAAGATAAATTTTGACAACTTTTTGATGCCAGGACAGACTACCTGTCATGATGTCTCTTTACTCAAGAAGAATAAATCATGAGCTCACGTCTAAGTTTGCCTCAAAAGAAAGAGTATTTAAAGGTCCCATCTCTCAGCACTCTTGCATTAGGGATCAAGTTACCAACCTATGAACTTCGGAGGGCATAGTCAAACTGTGGCATTGATCCCCTGCCTGCTCCCAATTCCTGTCCTTCTTACATGCAAAAACATTCGTTTTATCCCAGTAGTCCCAAAAGTCTTAACACTTTCCAACATCAACTCAAAAGCCCAAAGTCGCATCCAAATCAGATATGGTGAGACTGCGGGCATGATTCATCCTGAGGCAAACGTCTCTGTAGCTGTGAAATGTGAAATTAACAGGCTATGTGCTTCCAAAATACCGTGGTGGGGCAGGCATAGGCTAGATTTTCTCATTCCAAAAGAGGATTGTTTGCTGCTGACAAGAAGAAAGGGGTAACTGGTCCCTGTGAGTGTAAATCTCAACAGGGAAAACATTACATCTCAAACCTGGAGAATAATCCCCATTGGCTGTAGGTCCCACATCCTGGGCAAAGTGGGTTGGCCCTTAAGGCCTAAAGCAGACTTGCCCCATTGAGCTCAGCCTACCCAGCAGCTGTCATGGGCTGGAGCTGTCTGCAGCTCTTCTAATCTGATGCTACAGGCTTGTAGCTCTATAGTTCTGCTTCTCTTCTGATTATAAATTTTGTCAAGTCATTTCTTTCCTCTCACATTTTACAATACGTGACTAAAAGTACCCATGCAGCCCCGTCAGTGTTTTGCTTAGGAATGTCTCTTGCCAGATATCCTCATTCATTGCTCTAAGACTCCACCTTGCACAAAGCCCTAAGATATGCACACAAGTCCACCAAGTTCTTTACCACTTGATAACAATGGTGGCTTTGACTCTGAGTGGTTTGTTAGTCAGTTCCATCTGAGACGGCATCAGCATGGCCTTTCCCTTCCATAGTTCAACCAACATTCTGATCATGACCTCTGAAGTAATTTCTAAGAGGTTTTACATTTACTCTACATTTCTTGTCTTCTTCTGAGCCCTCACCAGAATTGCCCTCAACATGCCGTTCACAGTAATACAGGCTTCTTCCAGCCTGTGCTTCCACATTCTTCCAACCTTTTCCATGTTTTCAAGTACTTTTTGGTTCCAATTTTTTTTGTCTTGACCTCTTTTGTGTTGCTGTAATAAAGTAACTGAACCTAAGTAATTTATTTAAAAAAAAAAAACCCTGAAATTTGTTTCTTCCAGTTCTAGAGGCTGAAAAGTTTAAGGTCAAGGGAGAGGGCCCTCAGGCTGCATCAGACCCTGACAAGGCAGAAGGGCAAGAAAGCATGCATGCAAGAGAGAAGAAGGGGGTAGAGAAAAAGGAAGCTGAACTCATTCTTTTATCAGGAACAGACTCCCATGAAAACTATCACGCCCCCTTAATTACAGATAGAACCCTCGTGACCTAATTACCTCCTAAAGGTCCCACTTCCCAACGTTGTGCATTGGAGATTAAGTTTCCAACTCCTGAACTTTGGGGGACACATTTAAACTGTAGCAGAAGTCATTCCCTTATCAGAAAGTGGCCCCTCACCCGAGACCCAGTCTACCTTCTGCCTTCAAGAAGGACTTCCAGCCTCCAGAACTGTGAGAAATAAATGTTGATGGGTTGATCCCCCCCAGCCTTTGGTATACTCATTCTAGCAGCCCAAGACTGACTAAGACAGAAACCGGTTCCAATCTCTGAACTGGGATGTATGACGCTATGTCAACTTGTTACTCCTTCTTAGCCTTCTGCCACCACTTATGGCCACAGCAGAAAGAGTAACATGGAAAGCAAGATGGCCGTAACGCTGCCAGGCCTCTGTGATTCAGGGACCCCGGAATCTGCTGCCCATTCTCAGCTTGGGGAGGGTGCAGCTGAGGTTGGATCGGCACACCCAGGGATGCCTGCAAAGAAGCCCTGGCCACCTGACTCAAAACAGGCTCTGCACAGGGAAGCAGTCACCACGCGCTATGTATGTTACCTGCGCGGTTGAAAACATCTGGAAAATCCCCAAAACTTTACATTTTACTCACCTTCCCTGCAACCAGTGAAGGAAACATCTGCAACAAGTTCCGGTCCCAAGACTCATAACTCTACCCTGAAAAAGATCTTCCTCAGAGAAATCCAAAAGAAAATCCCCCTGTAGGTAGCTTGTATTGAACAAAAATATTTGATGAGAAAAAAATAGTTCTCTCCACGGGAATCTTTGAGGGGAAGAGAGCATTTCACAGTTGTCTGTGGTTTGCGCCCCGGACTCCAGCCCTGAGATCTGCCCTGTGGCCATGGGCACCTTCCTCAATTCGATTAACCTCTTTCATGTATAAAAAATAGCTGAAACTTGCCCTGCAAAAATTAAAAGGGTAGCAGTAAGAAGGAAGTTGGGAAGTCTGTGCAGGCCCCTAACATCAATTCTTCTACTGGAACACGTTTTGCCTATCAGTCTGGATGGTTATAAATGAAAGGACTACATTTTTAGAAGCAGAGAAAAAATAGTTTTAAGGGGAATTAAATGGAAAACATGAGATAATCAGGCTTCAGCAAATGATCTATTCTAATCACCTAGAAGCTAGTTGGCTCAAACTGATAGGCAACAATAACACAATATTGGAATAACTTATTGACCACCAACTATAGATGAAATAAAATCTTTGTCCTAAAAGGAAATTTGATTTAATCGGGGAATCAAGACTAAACAACACATATAAAAAAAGGAGTAAAACAAAAATAAAACTGCTCAAATACTCTACAAATAGAGGGAAGTGAATTCACATCTTTGAGTGTCTAGAGATAGGGAAGAAGAAAACGGAGAAACGTCAACGCAGACGCCTCTGAAGATGAGGGAGTGGACTAGCTGTTTGTGGAGCAGATGACTTTGAGGCTCATGCACCTGAGAGGTTGGGGGGCGTTCAGAAGAGGTGAAATCTGCTTTAAAATCTTAATGAGCGAAAAGTCAATTCTAGTAAAAAGATAAACTAGTAAATCTCCACTCAAAAGTAGGATTTCACCCATAAAAAGTATGAATACAGAATCATTTTAAAGACTGTCAAATGCATGTAAATATCAGATTTTCAGAAATTTGAGAACATATTTTTTAAGCAAAGCCTTTTATTCCTATCTATAAATTACAGATACCTTTTTTTGCAGATGCTACAAGAAGGTAAAAAACCTGCATAGGGCAATAATTTTCCTTCTGGTGCTGTTTGGGAGTCTTTATATAGGAGTGTTGAGCAATTGAATAACCTTGGCTTTCGTAAGTATGAGATTAAGTAGGCGAGATTCAGATTTGACCCAATATTCAGTTATTACTATTGTCCTGGGAGAGCTATTCCCACTCTTGGAGAGAAAGAAAGCTCTAAAATAATCTGTAAACTAAAATGGCTACCTCTCCCTGGGTTTATTTTTCTCAAAGTAGCCAGGGAAAGAAGCTGAAGAATTTGAATGGTCTTTCCTTTACTTACATCCTTCTTTCCTGAAACTATTTAATAAGAAAACTTAAGCTAAAGACATTATAAATTGCATTGTTCACAAAGAAGCTGTCATTCTTTTTTTAACGGCATGGGAAGCCAACCTTGGGAAAGTCCCAACACTAATCTGGAGAGTAATTCAAACAAGTGACCTAGCCAAGGTCCTGTCTACTTGGTTCTGTCTACAAGGGAAGATACACGGCAAGATGGGTGCTCATCCAACCCATCTCGATTCCCTTCAGTGGTCCAGTTTCACCTCCAGACCATTGTCTTTGCTAATCAACAAAACCTCATGCATTGTTTTGAGCATGACTTCAAAAACTATCCTTAATTAGGTTTACATCCCCTCTTCAGTCTGCCTGCAAAAGCACAAACTTCATATTCAAAGATTCCCGAGCACATGACCCAGAATGAAGCAGAACCCACATTTATAGAATGCTCACGGCTCCCAGATGAAATGAGTGCTTCCTCTCACAGGAGCAGCTTTCGGAATGACAGAAATTTTCCATAACAATAATTCATTTTTGATGCTCATACTGAGTGGCAAACCTGAAAAGAAGGAACTCCACTACTTTGAAAGCTTAGAAATTGCTCAGAATAGCTTTTTAAACTTGGGATGTGAGTCAGAAATGCTCAGGAGAAATGCAAGGCTAAGGGCAGAGGCTCTAGAGGGGTAGTTAGGCTGGAGGAAAGGCAGGATTCCTGGCGTTCCCCATCCTCTCTATGCTCTTTGGGGATGTCCATCATATGGTACATCAAACACATCTTATCCCCTTTAATAATGCCCCAGAGATGGAAAGATGACATTTCTTACACTGGACATATGGCATTAGTATTCATGAGTAAAATGTAATGCTTTAATTAAAGATGTTGATGGATTTTGAGGCAATATTTCTCTTTGGCAATCACTTGCTTATGGGTGCTTTCCTGGAACCAATGATCTTTGAGGAAAATACCCTTGGCCTGAGAAATGCATAGATCAGAATGAAAAATTAATTCAGCCACTTCTTTTTTTGGGGAGGAGACAAAGTCTCACTCTCACCTTGGGTAGCATGCCGTGGCATCATTGTAGGTAACAGCAACCTCAGTCTCTTTGGCACAAGCTATTCAGTTGCCTCAGCCTCCTGAGTATCTGGGACTACAGGTGCCTGCCACAGCGCCCAGTTAGTTTTTCTATTTTTAGCAGAAATGAGATCTTGCTCTTGCTCAGGGTGGTCTTGAACTCATGAGCTCGAGCAAGTCACCTACTTCAGCCTCCCTGAGTGTTAGGATTACAGATGGGAGCCACCATGCCCAACCCAGTTCTGGCACTGTCAGATGCCATTAGACATTCATAATCACTGATATCAGTCCTAATGAACACCCTTTGGGCTTCAATTCCATTGATTTTTGCTAATTTTTTAATTTCTAAGGGAAAAAGTATGTTAAGCAGACATAGAACATCTAGCGGAACTCAGCCGTGATGCTTTGTTGAGTTAAATATAAATAGATCGGGGGGTGCTCACAGCCATTTCTCCTTATAAATCACTACATATAGTCAATAAATGAATAGTTTAAAACTTTATGAGCAAATCAACAGTAAAAATTATTGAAGACATCAAATATTTACATTTGCTCCTCATTAGCAATTAATCTTTAGGATCCAATATTGCCTAAATCATATCCTTTTGCTAGCTGAACACTGCAATTTGTGAAAAGACATTATAAACATATATAAGATGTGTGTGTTCATGGTATTTTTTTTGCAATATCCTTTTGTTTATTTGTGCGATGGTTGATCTGTTTTGTTTGTTTGCTTAGAAAGGAAATGGAAGCCCAAGTAGAATCTTTAGATTTAATCTATGAAAATAACCGTCTGTGACGTTATCATTACATTTTGTATCTTGATACGTTCAGCAATTTTTTAATAGAATAGACACAAGAGTTTTGACAAACTAGTATCCTCGTTAAAATCAAGTTAGGAGAGAGTCATACACAGCATCAAAAGAAATTCTCATTTCAGAGCCAAAGTGGGCCATGGAGTGACATCAAGACGTGTCTGTCCCTGGGTCTGAAGTACGTGCCCCTCAAGCCCCAGGAAGTCTGGGAATGCAAAAACCTAAGGTTCTTCATGCCCTCTTTTAAAATATTTTTTTAATTTTTGGAAGTTGGTATAAGGACAGTCACTTCAAAATGTGAGGCAAAAACCAAAAAAAGAGTTAGCGTTTTCACCAGGATTTTAGATCAAACAGACAGTTATCTAATCTCTATTTTCAAGCACAAATGGGCAAATTTTAAAATAAGCTTTCATGAGTCTGTTTGTGCTTGTGAACTTACCCACTTTTCTTTGTGGGATGTGTTATGTCCTCTGAGGACTCAAAGAGCAACAGAAGGAATAGCAAATCCTTGGTCCCCGGGGCCCGGGCTCTCAACTGTGATTCTCGTGCCTTTGTAAATGTCCGACTGTGATCATTTAGGGAGACTTTTCCTTTGCCCATTTCCTTGTCTGGCTGCCAGCTGGCAAGTTTGAAAAATGCCGGTTTATAGACTAATGGGAAACTGAGGCAGAGTATATCTATTGTACTCAGAGTCAGCGAAATGTGGTTTAATCAGCATCATTTTACGTGCTTTCAAAAATAGTTCTTTCTTCATCAAGTGGC
Source organism: Perodicticus potto (assembly GCA_963574655.1). Taxonomy (NCBI): domain Eukaryota; kingdom Metazoa; phylum Chordata; class Mammalia; order Primates; family Lorisidae; genus Perodicticus; species Perodicticus potto. Next base: position 9,372 of record CAUYRH010103749.1, read on the forward strand.
AGGTTACTACAAGCTTAAATGGAATGCCAAGGAACGTGCCCAGGAAACTAACAGATTTGAGCACAGTCAAGTGCCAATGGAGAGACTTCGTACAGCAAGACTTCAATTTGAGTAGTGTCCTCATCACCTAATGGTATTTACTTAGACATGCACAGTCTTGTAACCTACCACCACATACCTTCAAAACCTATTTCAAGGCTGATTTAGCCTGAAATTCTACTCCTAATTACATGCCTTTACATCTTTAATTAGCAGAATAACTCTTCTTCAGCTTTCATATTTATTCACAGATATCAAATCATTACCCACATCATGGTCACGAAAGCCTTATTCCTTACATGATCAATCATTACCAAGACTGCATCTGCATATTGCCCAACTCTGGACACTGCCTCCGAGGCACTAGAGATTTTTCATCATTAAATAGAAAATATCAAATATCCAAATCCAGAAGTAGGCAAACACTCCCCACAGGAAAAAAAAATCCACATAAAGTTTCTATACATTTCATTTGTGCATTTCAGATGTATTGTGTACGTCAGTACATTTCTGTTTGCTAGACAGTACTATTTGAAATGCCAGGTTATCCACAGGAGCTAGAATAATGTATGTAGTCACTGAGTATCTCAATGAAAAACATAGACTAAGATCTGTTTTCTATAGCATTTAATATTGAAGTATTGAGTATCCTCGAGCAAGCTTCCAGTTCAAATCATCCCCCCCCCAAAAGATATCCACCTGCCTCTTGCATTTCTCATGTAAACTTGTAAATTTTCTTCCTTTATCTCCACAACTTCATTAGGTGTCATCACTCTAATATTTTGTACTTGTATTGCTCCTTTGGCCCACATGCTTTGGAAGCATTATGCCATTAATCCTCACAAATGCTCCTTTTAACAAAATCTAACCGTATCAATGTATAATGAAGAATTATAATAAATAATCAACATTAAATGCCTTCTTGTCAAAATAAGTGGAAAAGGACATTTTGTAGTGCAGGACTCCTGATTTTTATTGTTTATTCATGTATTCGCTAATTTGCAAAATTTTATAATCCACAATGGGTTCCCCTGCCATTAGTGCTAATTAGTGAGATTCTACTGTACTAATAAATCAACATTACCCAAGCACAGTGTTTAGAGATACAGTTATAATACATTCCTGCATATGAATTTTTAAAAATTAGGTAGTGGTTCACCACTGCAGTCCCGATTTTCACTGATAGGATTTTGATGTAGATCCTACTCTCCAGCTGGGTTTTTATAGAGAGAGCATGCGTGCTTTGAATGATTGCATATTCAGTCTAAGTCAGACACACCCGCTACAAGAAGAAAGGGACTAAGAGCAGAGGGGACAGCTGGTATCGCATCGCTCAGTGCATTGACGTAGGAGCCCAGGGGTAAACGAACGTGCTCAAAGTAGTACAGTTGGTGTCAGAGACCAGTTGGGAGCCTGGTGTTCTGGGATCTCCTTTCAATGCCTCCAAGTGACCACCTGTGTCAGAAATGTGAAACACATAGCTGCAGTAAAAGCTTATTTGTCATGTGCCCCAATTATCTGTGGTCCTCCTCCAGGTCCCTTCATTTCCTAAACTTCCTCATCCTGCTAACCTTGTACCCTTAACCTCTTTAGTTGCTTAGGTGTGAGCTAGGTGCTGCTTGTTCATATAGCATTGTACGGATTATTTTTATTTCTGTTCAGAGCATTCCATCAATTAAATTAGACTTCATGGTTGGGATGCACCACGGATCTTCCAAGACATTTGTCTGACCTGGAATCCATTTATTGAACAGTAGTATACCTTTCTTTTAACTTCACATCATCATTTAATTACAATAGACAAAAATAGTTTTCCTGGTCAGTTGGCACAATGGAAGGTTATACGGTCACTGATCCACATCTGTACAGCTGTTTCTCAGCTCTTTGCTAAGCCTGGCTTTCTGGTTGGCCAGTAATGGCCCATTAACAATCACGGCAAATACTTTTTGACTGCACAGTTATTTTACAATAAATAATGTTTGGCAGTAGCATTGGAAGACATTCCCCTGCATCTTTATAAAGGGATGAGTGCCACAGGAAAACTAGATTAGGACAATAGCAAGACATCCAGCGCTACTAAGGCAATCAGGAGGCCAGGGGCTCTTCCTCTCTAGAGACTCTCTACAAAGAGGGGACAGTTTTCCCTTTGAAATGGGAGGGAAATTTTTCCCAGGCAATCTTTCTAGTTGCTTTTGAGTTCTGTGACTCTTCGATTGCCTCAGAAGTCCTTTTGAATCATGGTTTCTTCCAAATGTTTATGATCTCACAACTAAACTTACATGCATGGATGAATATTTAATGCATCTATCTATGCCCAGTGCATTGGGAAAAAATGGAGTATAATTTTGGTATCCCTGTATGATACAAAAGGTACTCAGAAACTTACTAATAAAGACATTGGCGTCCTTCACTACTCGGTAATCTAAGATGGAAGAGCTGTCTGGTTTCTATTAAGGCAGGATGAGCTTTAAAACACTGCCAGATTGCATTTGGGCAAATACCCTGAAGTTTGGCTGCTTATTCAAATCTTGTACAAATTTCTGTAGACTGCTGAATTAGTCTGGAGAAAGGGGTTAGCCTACAAATATTATAGCCCTTGACATGCGGTCTTCATGTGCTGCTTTTTCTAGAAGATTTTAAGATGAACCTTACGGTGATTTAATTACACGAGAAAGTTCGGGGAAACACACCCAAAGCTAGGTAGAAGGAAAAAATGATATAAAGCTGGTCATACCTAATTTCAAATTAAAGATATCGTAGGGATATGCTAAATATCACATTTTACCATGGGGAAAGTATAATATGTTTCTATAACTGCTTAATCTTGAAGACGTGGGGACTGTTTTGGCAGAAGGAAATATTAGCTTTAAGAGAGGTCCTAACAAATTTTAAAGTCTCTTATGAAACTTCCAAAATCTGCTGAAGATCACTAATATGTCTGTGTGAGTTCAGGAGTTCAGGATTGCGGGGCTTAGAGGATTAGATCCAGACTTTTGTGTCTGTTCATCACAATTTTTAACATGTCAATATTCTTCTTACTATTGAATATTTTAATAACCAGAAGCGGTCAGAAAATGATAGAAAAAAGAGGAATTCCTTTGGTGTACTAATAGTATGGTTTTAAGAGATTACTGTGTTAGATGAGCTTGATTATAGACTTAGCTCTTCCTTACAGAAATAATGACCAACATCTTATGTTGACAAGGAGAAGTGAAACAAACGTAACATCCCAAGCATTTTTCTGGCCCACTGCACTTCATCTGGTCCTATTCCAGTTAACATACAGTGATAATCCTATCATTAGATATCAATTACAAGCTGCACCATTACAAACAAAATGACAAAGAAAATTTCATTTTCTAAAAATGAGTACATAGGTAAATCGAACCATCATGGAGAATAATCAGCACTGAATTTTCCCAGGTGACTCGTGTAAATTCCAAAAATTAGCATTGACTTCACCTGCTTCTTGAACAACAAGGAAAAGCAAAGACAGCTGGCTGCAGAGATTCAGGACATAATTACAATTAGTAATTACTACATTGTTTCTAAACAGGAAGTTCATGGGAAAGATCTTTAGGATGCTCTGAGTGGTATAGCTACAAGTTTTTTTCATCATTTTTAGTTGCAAAAAGAGTCATTGATGGATTACTTCATGAGAACCAAAGCTGTGTATTGCATTGCAAAAGAAGATATAACTCTAGTTCCAAATTTTCTGCAAGAGGGAACATAAGAGAAAGCATTACAAATAGAACTGGGTGTAGGGCCATGCGCGGGAGCCTGAATTTCTATCGGGTAAACATTTTGAATTTTCTAAGAAGTTTATCAGTTTCAACTAGTATATGTAACATATTAATCAATAGATGCAGTTCAACCCTGACTGCTTGCCATGCAGAAATATTGCAAATTAACCCTTTACAAGCCATTGCTATCACGGTCGTGCTATAAACAGCATTTGTCCCGCGGTGCCTGTCACAGTGGAAGATGCCATGGTTCAGCAAGTTGACCTAGGGCAGTAGTCCTTGGTCCCCCATCCTCCACCAGGGACAGTTTGGCTCCCCACAAGACGCTTGGCAATGTTTAGAGACATTTTTGTTCGTAATGACTGCTGGGGAGGGGAGCAGATACAGACATCCAGGAGTAGAGACCAGGCACCCTGCTCAACATCCCACAATGTGTTGGAAGGGCCCCCAGCAAAGAATTCACTAGCTAGACCAAAATGTCAAGAGTTCCTTGTTTGAGAAACTCTGACCTAGAGTAAACCAGGACACTTGCCAGTGTCCAGCAATATACTTCTCAGGTATCAATAGTCTAAAAGTCCATCACCTGGCTGCTGAAAGACGGCATCCTGAACATTTTTGCTGTGGGAGAATCTCAGAGTCACTCGGATTGCTCTGCACACAGGGTGCAGCTGGATAGAAATTTGCCTGAGGCAGAAATCTCTTTTGTCTCTCCATATTTATCATCATCATCATTACTTTTTTACTTTGGTTAGCAGATGTTTCTTTAGTGCTCTGACATCCTTTTTAATTTGCACATTCATTAGTTTGGCTGGCTGAGTGCAAGAGTTCTTTACCTGCTGAATCGCCCCTGTACCTGGGAGCTGGTGGCATACACATAAAGAGTTGCCCTGGCCTGCCATCCATCACTCGGAAGTGGCTTTAACCTATAGCATCTTTAAATGGGATCATTTGATGACCAGTGCAATTTTGGCTTTTCTGCTATCTTACGCTCCAAGTGAAAGGAACTGATTGCTCCAGAGTCCATTTACCCGTCCACTCTAGGGGGAATTGTTTGGATTCTAACACGTATTCTCAGTACATCCCATTTATAGCTGTGACAAAGAAGTAAGCAATTAATCAGACATCCCTTCTAACAATACTGACCTGCCAGGATTCAAATGCTTTAATTAAAATCGCAGCACAATATATGCCTGGGGTAACAGCCCGGCCAAGTGATGTCTCCACCAGGCAGGGAGCTGCTCTCCTCCCCAGCCTTGAAGCAAACACGTATTAGGGACAGACACGTCCCTGGCAGAGGACCTTCAGTGAGAAGGGAGCGACGTCTCCTGGGACGGAGCATGCATGCTGCTCATCTACAAAAGTAGATTCTGTCCCTATCATGTTTTCAGAGGCTTTAGCATAAAAGGATCCACCGAATAGAAAGATTTCCTCTATCCTTTCATTCTTTTTTTCTTTTTTCTTTCTTTCTTTCTTTCTTTCTTTTTTTTTTTTTTTTTTGTGAATTTTGCACAGATGAGGAGGAGCTGAATTACCCCCAGCAGCGTTAGGCTGAAGTCACCCCTGCTGCTTGGAAAATAAAATGTCAGTGCAACTTTACAATTTAAAAATCTTAAATATCAGTAAGCACAGAAAAAGCTGGGGTTTTCTTTTTCCCCACTTCGGATGTTAACTCACCCTTGTGATAGGTTTTAGCCTCTTGATATTCATGCCTGCTCCTCAGTGCTTTTGCCTTTCTTGTGTACAGTCATGCCAGGCTTTTAAAATCAATAAGGATGCATTGCATTTATAGAGTGAAATTGTTTGGGAGAATTTGGGAAGATGGCACTCCTTTTTGTTACCTTTACACTAATTTGTAAAGGTGGATGTGTAACTTGAGTGAATAGTGAACGTGTCAGCTTTCTCTGGAACACCCCAAAAACTGTTCTGTCCTTGAGTTACAGCACTCCCATATTTACCAATTACCACGACTGTCTTTATTCTGACTGTTAATATGGGCCCGGAGATTACTTCTCAACATCAACGTAAGTCAACTCACTTAGCAGCCTCTAACTCCTCATGCCCGGTGCTCATCACCTTCCAGGGGAGTTTAAGTATTTTTCCCTCTTTTGCTTCTCGCTAAAATCCCATGACACATCCTCTGTGCAAAGTCAGTTGAAAGAGTTAGTCTGACTTGTAAATGTTCCACCCGAGCAGCTGTCTCACGGTGTTAATGGCGGACTTTCAGTTGATTTTCAACACTTCACATGGCCTTTTTGTAGGAATCCAAGTCCTTCACGTCTTTATTTGCGTTTCTCCCCCAAGCTGCCCTCAAAACTTGTGACCTTTGTGGATCCACTAAAAAGAGCTTTCATAGCTTATCTTTCTTTCCACATATGGCTGGTAAATGTCTGGGGTATCTAGTGGGAGCTGCCTGCAGCCCTCAGGCCCTCCAGAGGGGATGCTCTCTGTGCTCCCTTCCGCAGAGGCCTCCCCACCATCCCCGGGCTCCTACCTTCAGGAAGGGAAGCCCCTGCCAGCTTTGTTTATCCACGCTCCCCTCGGGGCGCTGCATGTGGAGAGCTTCCCCCTCCACTCAACAGCCCATCACACCCTCTCTTTCTCATATCCTGCCCCCTTTCAAGTTTGTGTTCCTTTTCCTTTGAAGGACACGGATACTTCCCACAATGATTTTCAAGTTGAAAAGATGAAACTTAAAACTTCCCTTCGTTTCCCTCCTACCCCCTCTACTCCCTTCTGTGTGTATTAAAATAATCTCTGTCTTTCTGTCTCTCTCTCTCTATCCTACACACTCACACACGCACAAAAGCAATTCCTGCCAGGAGCTCAGGACCAGAGAAAAGGACAACCCTCCTTTCAACAGTGTGGCCTAATTATCAGCTAAGACAATGTAGAGAATATAGATCCAGCGGGCAGTAGCCAAATATGAGTTAATTATTTCTTTTTTCTTTAACTCAAATACATTTATTCTATATGAGTAATTTATCCAAATAGAATTTTTTAAAATTAAATCATAGCTGTGTACATTAGTGCAATCATGGGGTACAATGTGCTGGCTTCATATACAATCTGATATATTTTCATCCAACTGGGGATCACACTTATGGTGCCTCTTAGAAGGGTGCAGGTGAAACTTACTAAATGCAGAATACATATTTTTTCATACAATAACTGAGTTAATTATTTCTAAGAGGAATTAAGAAGATTGTCAAGATTGAGTGACATAGAGAAATCATTTCCTTAGCCAAAGTTTGATTTTTTTCTCTCACCCTCTCCCCATTTCCTCCTAATTCTCTTTAGTTCTCTGTTCCTAAGATGTTTTCTAGAAGGCAGGTGTGATAGTTGGTCTTCTCCAGAGAAGCAAAACAAATGAGGTGCATGTAGAATAGATAGAGAAAGAAATTTATCTTAAAGAATGAGCTCTAGTGATTATGGAGGCTTGGTAAATGCAAAATCTCTGGGGGAAGGTGGCAGACTGGAGACCCAGGGAAGAGTCGCTGTCCAAGTCCTTAGGCTGGCAGACTTCCTGCTTGCTCCAATGAAGTAGACCTCAGTTCTCCTCAGCCCCTCGACTGATTAGATGGGGCCCACCCACATTGTAGATGGCAGTCTCCTTTACTCACTCAAGCCCACTCTCTTAGGATGTTAACCTCATCCAAAAAATACCAGTCACGTGGAGAATAATGTTTGACCAAATATCTGGGCACCGTGGCTCAGCAATAATGGTATAAAATTAGCCATCATAGTAGGAATTCTCAAACTGTGTCCTATGGCATCCTTTGGATTAAATACTGACTGAAACTGATTTCTGCCAGGTACTTTCTTTCATTCCTTCCTTAAAGGGGAAGGAATCAATGTTAGTAGTATTGGCCACCTAGACTTCAGATGCTCAATATTCAGTACCTCACTTAATTCTTATAACAATTTTCTGAAATAAGTACCATCTTTAAAATTGCTTGTATGACAAACCACTTGCAGAAAAATATGCTAATTTAGAAATACTACTCTTTTTCAACATCACATTCTATAAGAAAAATGACTCAAACTCTATATCAAAGTCAAGCCACTTTTCAAATCATTTAAGTAAGTCTGGCTATGCATATCTCCTCCTTTTAAATTCACATCCATATCTCAGAGATGCTGTGGGTTCAGTTCTAGGCATCACGATGAAGAGAATGTCTCGATAAAGTGAAGTCACACAAATTTGTTTTTTTTCCTAGTGCATCTAAAAGTTACCTTTACACCATATTGCAATCTATTGAATGTGAGATAGCATTATATATAAAAACAATGTGCATACCTTAACTAAAAAATAATTTATTGCTAAAAATTTGCTGACACAGAGACACAAATTGAGCACAGGGTATTGAAAAACTAGGGGCAATGGACTTGCTCAACACAGGGTTGCCAGAACCTTGGATTTGTAAAAATCTCAATATCTGCAAAGTGCCATAAAGAAAGACCAGATACAGTGACGACTTCCTGTAATTTGCTTGAGATGCAGCATTTAAATCCATGATGAGGACAGTTGTTTTTTGCCTATCCACAGAAGTGCATTTACTTTAGATCTGTGAATTAGGATCTGAAAGTTCGTGAGTCTATGGAAAAACAGACAGTCTTGGTTTCCATTACTTTACCTCTCTGTATGTAGCCAAAGTTAGAGCTGATCAAAGTGGTTTGAGGCTATAAAATTTTCCCAAGTGATACTTTGTTGGGAAAAAAGAAAATTGATTGGGAGATCACCCATCAGAAAACAAAATAAAATAAAGCGGCAGAGTTGAGTAGTTATGGCAGAGACCGCACAACTCAGAAAGCCTAAAATATTTACTCTCCAACTGTTGACAGAAAAGGCGCCGTCCTGATGGGCAGGTTGCACACCCCACACCTGGGCCTCCTCCGGGAACTCTGGTAAAGACACCCCATGTCCAATCAGCAGTGATTTTTTGGAAAAACTCCTATTGATTTCTGTGGTAATACTTGCTTCTGCTGATCTTACCCAGGATAGCTACTGAGAAGATTATCTTTAAATTGCTTTGGTATCCTTCAAAAGAAAAAAAAGGGCGGGGAGGATTACAGTCACCAGGATAAAAACAAGTTTGACCTACAGGAGATCTTTTAAGTAAAAACGTCTTAGGGGGCAGAGTGGGAGTTAATATAAAAAGCAAGTTTGGATTCAGGCAGCCCTGTTAGGAAGAGCCACTGACCTGGTTTGACGCCAGTGCCTGGTGGTAGGGTTCTGAGACCATCTCCTGCTTTCCAGAGTGGGGACAGTAACACCCACCTTCCCAAGGTTTGAGTGGAGTTTAAAATGCCTGGCACAGAAAAGGAAGAAAACATACCACATCAAAACTGAGCGGCTGAACACGATTTATCATTTTCCAAGATTGTGTGGGTTCACTGGCTAGTTCTGCTGGCCTCACGTTGGCCACATCAGTCCACTTTGGCAGGTAGGGGCTATGTCTGCTGAGGGCTGGGCCTCTGTCCTGGTCACTCATCATGGGCCTTACAGTGGCTGCCTCAATGCAGTCTCTGGGCATTCATTGACCACCTCTCTGCTTGCCACCACCACACCTGCCAACGTCCCATAGACCCAAGCAAGACAGAGGTCAAACCCTGAGGCAATGTGGGGGCAGCTTAGCCTCTCAGTCTTGGTGGGAGGAAGGACGAGTAGCTCTTAGCCATGGCCAAGGCCCAACTCTTGCTTAGGAGAATAATCAGTAAAAGACTGCTGTATTCCCCCACCTTCTCTGTTCTGTGTTCTTCTTCCGTACTGCCCCCCGCCTCTCCTCACGTGCTAGTTATTCCTTCGCTGAGTGCCAGTCCCTGTGCCCTGCCCCGTGAGTATGGGTGACAACTGTGCTATGGCTCTTCTCACCTTTCAGACGTTAAGGGGCTACATAACTTGCCCATGATTCAGGCTGCAGACCCAGCAGTCTGGCTCCCACACCTGTTCCCGACAACACTGCAGCCTCTGCCACCGGCTACACCCCACACAGTCAGGCTGAGTTTGGCAAATGCCACTTTGCCTGAGAGTTCTCCAGGCATGCCACAGCACTGAGGACAGTCCCTGGGATGCTGAAAACTTGTAGGTGGGCAGAGCTGCCAGGAGCCGAGTGTGGAGCCAGTCCCCTCCCTGCCTGCCAGGCATGGAACTGCATCGACGCTCCAACTGCCTGGAAGTGTCTTTTCTGCAAGCACTCCAAGGAAGCCCACATGGAGAGAAAGCTAGTGGACTTGAGCTAGACACGAAATTACTCCAGTTTAGTGTCAAAGAAAACGAGAGCCAGAAAGGAAGCAAGTTTTTTTCAAGACTATTGCTACAGAGGGGGGAAGAGACCAGAGTATAAAACTGGGCTCCATTCTGAATACAACAGGGACATGTGGGGATTTCTAGCCAAGGAGGAGGGGGTTGGTGGATGGAAGAATCACTAAAAGGAGACATCCAGTCTGGGAGTGTTCTGGCTGGATGGACCTAACAAGACTCCTGCTGAAGACAGGCCAGGGTGATCAGGCCAAAGGCGGGCAGTGGAGAATTTTGACCAGATAATGAGGATGATCAGGTATCACACAAGGAAAATTCTTGTTAAAATGACTTAGCAGAAAATCTTACCAAAACTGGATTTTACAGTGAAGTGCACAGATGGGCATTTGGAACCTAACTGAATTTTGGTCAAGCAAAGAATCTTTATCATTAATTCCCTTACAGAAAATGAGAACTCTGAGTAGGCCAAATAACCAGTTACCACTAGTCCTTCTTTGTTCTGGACTTTCTCATTTTCTGCTCTGAAAGTCTCCCTGGGAAGCCCCCAGTCTCAGACAATCTAGGATGGTTGGTAACCTGGTTATTAGGCTGGTCTGCTCTCTGCCTACATGTCTCAGAAAACCTTTGGTCTCTGGACAGCTAATGGAATGAGAAAAGACCCCCTTGACTGATTTTATTTTTATGCTGTTTCTTCAAAGCCTAGTGTAGAGGTTGGTGCCAAGAAAAGCTCAAAAACTACCTGCAGAATAAATGAGTATGTGAACGCATGAATAAATGAATCTAGGTCAGAAGACGTGGCCCTGACTTATACTACTTAAGAGAGTGGGCAAAGTTTGGGATGCTCAGGAGTACGACCTGGCATTTGTCCAAATTATGCATTAAGAAGACTTCATACCCTTCCACTTCCTCCTAAAACAAAGATAAATGGAGAAAGTGACTGACATAAAAGACTCCTGAATGGCTAATTCAACTAACTCAAGTTTCACTCAAGTAAACAGTGCTTGCTAGAATCAGATAAAGTCTTCTTATAGTTATGGTTAGTGAAATTCTGACTCAACATTTTTTATGAGCAAAAAACGTCATGTTTTGCACCATGGAACTACTTAAACTTTCTTGACTATCACACATCAAGGAAGAGACTAAGTGAACCCGTTTTAGTCTTAGGACTAAAGTTTGGAATAAGTCAAAAGAGATTCTAAGCTAGAGGTGAAGGATAGTTCTAGGGACAACATGTCTGCATCCCCCAAAATATATGTTGAAACCCTAGCCCCTAATATAATAGTATTAAAAAGTGGGGACTTGGAAGGTTATTGGCTCAGGAGGGGAAAGGGATTTGCTCCTCATGAATGGGGATAGTGCCTTAGTAAAAAGAGACCCCAGATAGATTTCTTGTCCCTTCCACCACGGAAGGACACAGAGAGAGGGCAACTGCCTATAAGCCAGAAAGCAGACTTTCACCAGGAGCTGAACTGGCCAGGACAGTGATCTTGGAATTCCTCCAGCACTATGAGAAATAAATTTCTGTTGTTTAGACAGCCTAGTCCATGGCATTGTTTTATAGCAGTCTGAGCTCGCCAGGACAGGCAATATAGCTCAGCAGGTAAAGGCAAGTATTTTGAAGTATACCAAACTTTTTTTTGAGTTCTGACATGGCTACATTCTGGTTGTGTGATGTGGAACTTGACTCTTAAGACCTTTGTTCTCTCACCTACAAATGGACATAGCTCTGTCTTTTGGAGTTGTAGTAAGAATGCAACATGACACCATATGCTGGTTAGCCTGAGGATAGTTAAGGAATAATTATCCTTAGACCCATTTTTGCACTAGGAGTTTTCCTGGTTTCCATGGGTTTTCTATAGGGTCACCTACTATTGAATGTACTTAGCTCAGGCCTCACACACAGGGGATGCTCTGTGAAGTACCAAGGCTTAATATACCAAAATTTCCCCAAACTTTATGTTAATGTTTTTAAAAATTATATATTTTAAAATTATTTTTAGTATAGTGCAAAACATGATATCAATGATACGTTCAAGAACGTGCAGTGTTATCAGGCCATGTGGTGCCAGAGCCCATATAATAAATTGTCATTTGGGAAAAAGAAAACAGCATTCATGTTGCCTTTGCTTGTATGGTAATACTACATAGAACTAATGCTTACATTGGGGATTTCTATGTGCCAGGAGCTGTTCAAAGTATTTTGCGTTTATTAACTTTTCCAAGTTCTCACACAACTTTCTGAGGGAGGCAGTTGAAACATCATCCCACTTTATGGAAAAGGAAATTGAGGCACACTGGTCACCCATGTGACATGGAATTGGAGCAGCAGACCTGGGATTGGAACACAGCCAATCTGGCTCCAAAGTCTGTGCCTTTGACCTGGCTGAACACACTAACGCTGAAAGTCTTACTCCTTGGATTATAAAGTTTGTTATCTGAAAAGGACTGGAAAACCAGGCAAAATTGGGAACGCTCCTACAAAAGGAAGGAGTTTCCAGGGAGCTCAGACTGTGTGCTGCCATTGTGGCCCCTCGAATCGTTTTCTATTTCATTCCAATTACTTAGCTGTGTTCCAAGACAGTTGAGGTTCTGGACAGAAAGTCTGATTGGCTGAGAGATATGATTAACTTTCCCTGTTAACTTTCCCTGTTAAAAATCAACATAGTTTACCCAAGGGAGGGTTCAGAATGTCTTACCTCTCTGTAAGGCTGATCATTTTTCTAATAACTACCTGGGTGGTTTTTTTTTTTTTCAGTCACACCTGGAAAAGACATGAGCTCCACTCTAAGATAATAGGAATGGCTCAGATTCTCCTCTCATTAATATAATGATTCCATAACACAATGACAGATAAAAGAACTTTCTTTTTATTCTACTCAAGGCTGGTTTTACATAAAAATAGACCATAACTCAGAGTCTGTAATGTCTATGGAAAGGTTATACTCGTTATCATCCAAATAGGCTGAGCTAATAAAAATTATATTTGTTACAATCCAAATAGATTAACCGGCCTTAAGGGCTTAGCTATGTATTACACTTTTCAATTTTCTTATAATTAAATTAACATAAAATAGTCTTCACAAATAAATGGCTGTTTCAGAAATAGTTAAGCTCTGTTTAACAAAAATAGCCATTCTATTTACACGTGCAGCTGCTCAGGTAGACCTGGGATGTGGAAAGAGACACTTCTCAGTAGAGTGGACTCCTGATCAACAGATTAAAAGAAAAGATCTCTTCCTCTGGCTCTCTCTCCCTCTCCTGTTGATGCCTCAGGCACCCCAGCAGGTGGCCTGAAGCAAACCCAGGCCCCTCTTGCATTTTACTCTAGAGTGAGAGTCACCTGGACCAACTGCCAGCTCTTCCCTGGGTGTGCCCAGCCATTAGCCAGTGGCCAGAGCCCCAGTTGGCTCATCTGTGAGACGGGAAACTAATGGCTCTCAGCACTGGATTTCAGGCCAGTCTTGAAGCTCCTGAATGAAGGTTCTGCTGCCATTTTCTCAGCTCATCCTCCTTTTTCTTCTCTAGAAGCTGGCCTCCAGGCATCTGCCTTCCAGCTGGAAATCCTGTTAGAACTTTGCTTCTGTTTGCAAAATCCATTATTCAAAACTCTGATGTTTTTGTTGAAGTGCCGTGTTAATCCTCTATCCCAGAAGCACTCACAACATCGAATAAGCCATGATTTAAGTCTCTCAGCTGAGAAGGTCCTGAACAAAAGAGTGGATGCCCTTGAATTGGTTGAATTCCTTAAATGTTAACTGTCCTCACTAAGCTAATTAATTGAAGATGGGCCTTCTGTTTTATTCCATAAATGTCTCAAGAAAGGAAAGACATGGAACAAGTTATGTATCTTTGCCATTTGAAACCATTAGAAGCTTACTTGCGTTTTCTCAGTTCTGTAAGTCAAGAGAAAGAAAACTCACAAAGAAAAGATGGGAGCTCAGAGTGGCTCCCAGCTCAGGTGCCAGGCCGTGGGCTGGGTGGTATGTTAAACGCCTTTTTGTATCATCTCATTTAATCCACTCATCATGCTGAGGATTAGGGCAACCTACCCAACTTAGAAATGGGGAAATGAAGGTCTCAAAGCTAGTGTGAGTCGGAGTAAGCAGTACAGACCCAGAAATAAGGAGGATTGTTGATGCCTCGTGCATATCTAGGGAAGCCCTAGGTAGAAGGATTACTGAAAACCAGAAGCAGAGCAGCCACCCCTGCTCACATCAAAGACAGGGGTTTTGTAGTTAGTATGGTCAGTAGCCCTCAATCTTGAGTGCTTGACTGTGCCAATAGTAAAATATAGTCTAATAGGATGATATGATAGTGTAATGTGAACGCTCACACCAGCAGCCCTTGTATAGCACTGTGAGTCTTTCCTTGGAAATAAACAGAACTTAGGTGGTATCTTGATCATGTTGGGGCAGATGCTGATGTGGGTTCTTTCAATCTCTGCATGTCCTCTCCTGCTGCCCACTTTTTGGGCAATTTAGTCCTCACTGGCACTTCCACAAAAGGATGAACAAAAAAATTAAGAGAAAGAGAGATGAGGCTCAATTGAGTCTGTTTTGCTGCATGTCGTCCGCTTTTGTCAAAGGCTTGATGAGGAAGGTCAAAAGGAATAACTCAATAAAGCACCTGAGTTATCCCCAGAGCTCATTTATTTATGGCACCCCTTTTCCCATCACCACGGATGAGCAAGCCCTAGCCACACACCTAATCAGATCCAAGGGCTTTAATTCAAAGTGCTCCCAGAACATTTGCACTTGAATATTTATAGAAGCTTAATTCACAATTGCAAGGATGTAGAAAAAAAAACAAGTGCACTTCAACCCATGAAGAGAGTAACAAACTGTGGTATATGTATACCATGGAAATACTATTCAAGCATAAAAAGATGGAGACTTTGCCTATTTTGTATTTACCTGGATGGATTTGGAAGACATTCTCCTCAGTAAAGTATCTCAAGAATGGAAAAATCAAGCATCCCATGTACTCAATACTAAGTTAAAACCAGTAGATTAACAATTACAGGCCCACATAAGAGAAAAAGACAATGAAATTCAAGGAGAGGGTTCAGCAAGTCCTACTTAATGGGCATAAATTATATGGCACCTCTCCAGGGTGAAGGACTCAGAAACTTCTCCGAGGATGACAGACGAATGACCAACAAACACATGAAAAAATGCTCATAATCTTTAATCAGTAGAGAAATGCAAATCAAAACCACTCTAAGATATCACCTAACTCCAGCAAGATTAGCCCACATCACAAAGTCCCAAAACACCAGATGCTGGC
>CAUYRH010103750.1:0-41251 GCA_963574655.1 Perodicticus potto
GGGAGCCGAGTAGTCAGGTTCTATTAAGAAGGGCAGAAGAAACTAATGTGTTCCTTTAGGAAAGATGTTTGGAGAACACTTAGAGATCTAAAAATAGACCTGCCATTTGATCCTATAATTCCTCTACTAAGTATATATCCAGAAGACCAAAAATCACATTATATCTTTGTTACCAGAATGTTTATTGCAGCCCAATTCATAATTGCTAAATCATGGATGAAGCCCAAGTGCTTCTTCCATGAATGGATCAATAAATTGTGGTATATGTACACCATGGAATATTATGCAGCCTTAAAGAAAGATGGAAACTTTACCTCTTTACTTGTTTACGCAGATGGAGCTGGAACATATTCTTCTTAGAAAAGTATCCAATATACTCAGTCTTACTAAGAAACCAATTTATAGCTTTCTTATGAAAACTATAACCCAATTATAGCTCAAGAAGGGGAAAGGAGAGAGGGAGGGGAGGGGAGGGAGGGAGATGGGTGGAGGGAGAGTAATTGGTGGGATAACACCTACAGTGCATCTTACAATGGTACATGTGAAATTTACTAGGTGTAGAATATAAATATCTTAACACAATACTAAGAAAATGCTGTGAAGGCTATGTTGACCAGTTTGATGAAAACATTTCAAATTGTATATAAAACCAGCACATTGTACCCCATGATTACATTAATGTATGAT
The DNA here is from genome assembly GCA_963574655.1 of Perodicticus potto. Taxonomy (NCBI): domain Eukaryota; kingdom Metazoa; phylum Chordata; class Mammalia; order Primates; family Lorisidae; genus Perodicticus; species Perodicticus potto. The sequence goes on from CAUYRH010103750.1 coordinate 688, forward strand.
TTAATTAAAAAAGTGAAAAAATAAAAATAACAATAAACTAACAAAATTAAAGCAGAACTAAATGGAATTGAAAACAAAAGAATCATTCAATGATCAACTAAACAAAGTTAGCTCTTTGAAAATGTTAATAAAATTGATAAACCTTTGGCTAGCCTAACAAGAAACAGAAAAGTAAAATCTCTACTAATGTCAATCAGAAATAATAAAGGAGAAATAACAACAGATACCACAGAAATTGAAAAAATCCTCAATGATTACTATAAAAAATCCAATTCTCAGACATATGAAAATCTGGAGGAAATGGACTAAACCCTGGAAACACCCCACCTTCCTAGACTCAACCAGAAAGAATTAGAAATTTTTAATAGACTTTTATAAGCACTGAAATAGCAGCAACAACTATGCAAAATTTCCCCCAAAAGTAAAGTCAAGGACCAGACAGTTTCACATCAGAATTCTACCAAGCCTTAAAAGAGGAACTAGTACCTATATTACTACATAACCTTTTCCAAAACAGAAAAAGACAGAATCTTCCCAAACACATTCTATGAAGCAAATATCACCTTGATTCCCCCATCCAGTAAAGGACCCAACAACGAAAGAAAACTATAGACCAACATCATTAATGAATACTGATGCAAAATATTCAATAAGATCCTAGCAAACAGAATTCAATGACACATCAAAAAAGTCATACACCATGACCAAGTCAGTTTTATCCCAGGGTTACAAGTTTGGTTCAACATACATAAATCTATAAATTCAATTCACCGTATAACAAAGCTATATTTTTTGTCAATGGAATACAGTTTTTTACTATTACATCATGAGGAATAACACAAATTTCATATTCTCCTTTTTGATGAAAGGACATTCAGAGATTTGAAGGAAACTTGCACAAATCTGTGAAACATAGACCTTTACTTTATTTTTATAAGTATCAACTGCCATCATGTTTTGCAATTTGAGGTCTTGATTTCACCATTGTTGGTGAAGAAAATTTTCAATAAACATGCACTACCTGTATTAAGCAGGAAAAAAATAAAATAAAAATAAATGAATAAAATAAAAAACAAAGATCATATGATTCTCTCAACTGATGCAGAAAAAGCTTTTAATAATATCCAGCATTCTTTCATGATCAGAGCACTAAAGAAACTAGGCTTACATGGGAAATTTCTTAAACTGATAGAGGCCATCTTACAGCAAACCCACAGCCAATGTCATATTCAATGCAGTAAAATTGAAAACATTTCCACTCAGATGTAGAACTAGACAAGGATGTCCATTGTCACCATTGCTATTCCACATAGTACTGGAAGTCCTAGCCATCACAATCAGGCAAGAGAGGGGGATCAAAGGTATTCAAATGGGGCCAAAGAAGATCAAATTCTCACTCTTTGTGGATGACATGATCTTATCCCGGAAAAATCCCAGGGACTCAGCTACAAAGCTCTTAGAACTGATCAAGGAATACAGCAGTGTTTCAGGATACAAAATGAATACTTACAACAGTAGCTTTTATATATACCAAGAGTCAAGATGAAAATATAGTCAAGGACTCTTTTCCTTTTATAGTAGTTCCAAAGAAGAAATACCTGGGAATTTATCTAACAAAGGACGTGAAAAATCTCTATAAAGAAAATTACAAAACGCTGAGAAAGGAAATAGTAGAAGATGTTAACAATGGAAAAATGTACCATGCTCGTGGTTGGGTAGAATCAACATTGTTAAAAGCAAAGCAATCTACAAATTTAATGTAATTCCTATCAAAGCACCTATCGAATGTCATATTTTAAAGTGCTTAATAAAATAATACTTTGCTTTATATGAAATCAGAAAAAAACCTTGAATAGCCAATATATTCTTTAGAAATAAAAACAAATATAGAGGCATCACAATACCAGACTTCAGGTTATACAACAAATCTACAGTGATCAAAACAGCATGGTACTGGCACAAAGGGAGAGATGTAGATATATGGAATAGAATAGAGAATTTAAGATGAACCGGGTCACATATCATCATTTTATCTTTGATAAGCCTAAAAAAACACATTGGTGAAAAGATTCCCTATTTAACAAATGGTGCTGGCAACCTGTAGAAGACTGAAACTAGACCCACAACTTTCACCATTAACAAAAATTGATTCTCATTGGTTAAGAGATTTAAATTTAAGACATGAAAGTATAAAAATACTAGAAGAGAGTACAGAGAAAATGCTTATAGATATTGGCCTGGGAAAATATTTTATGAGGAGGACCCTCCAACCCCTAGCAATTGAAGCAACATCAAAATATATTACTAGGATATGATCAAGCTAAAAAACTTCTGCACAGCTAAGGGTACTGCAAGTATAGCAAACAGACAGCCTTTAGAATGGGAGAAGATTTTTGCAAGGTATGATTCCAACTAAGGTCTGATAACTAGAAGCCATGAAGAACTCAAACATCAATTAAGAAAAGAACAAACAATCCCATTTCTCTGTGTGCAAGAGACTTGAACAGAAACTTCTCTGAAGATGACAGGCAAATGGGCAACAAACATATCAAAAATGCTAATCATCTTTAACCATCATAGAAATGCAACTCAAAACCACTTTGAGATATCACCTAACTCCAGTAAGGTTCATCTACATCACAATTTCCCAACTGCAGATGTTGGCATGGATGTGAAGAGAAGGCAACACTTCTACACTGCTGGTGGGATTGCAGACTAATACAGCCTTTTTGGGAGTATGGAAAATGTTCAAGTAACAAAAAGTTGACCTACAATTTGATCCTGCAATTCTATTACTGGGTATCTATCCTATATGAACAAAAATCATTTTATAAGACATTTGCACCAGAATGTTTATTGCAGCCCAATTTATAACTGCAAAGTCATGGAAGCAGCCCAAATGCTCATCAAACCATGAATGGATTAACAAATTGTGGTATATGTTTACCATAGAATACTATTCAGCCATAAAAATGATGGAGACATCTTTTATGTTTACCAAGATGGTGTTGAAACATATTCTTCTTAGTAAAGTATCTCAAGAATGGAAAAAAATGTATCCAATATACTAAATACTACTATGAAACCAATATATAATCACTCACACATTCATACGAATGATAAAACACAAAATATAGTTCAGAAAGAAGGGGAGGAGGGAAGGCAAGGTGGGAGGGCCATTGGAGGGAGGGCATTTGGTGGGATCTCACCTAATGTGCACAATGCAAGGGTGCATTTCAAAACAGCTAAGATAATATTACAAATACCTTACCACAAAACATAAGTGAGGTGAAAGTTATGTTCATCAGTTTGATTTGAACATTCCACATTGTATATCAAATAACCACACTGCACCCTATAAATGTATAGTTATAATTCTATATGAATTGATTTAAAAAATCCATTATTATGAATTACAGTCTCATTGTTCTTATATCAATAGTGTCCATTATGTCAAAACGAATTTAAGTGCTATGAAAATAAAAACCTTGACTTCTCAGATAGAGTATACTGATAACAATATCATTATTTTTAAAAGAAAATAAAGGAGGAAAGCTTGCTTGGTAAGTGCTGTGTACAAACTAAAAAATAAATAAATAAATAAACAAATAAAATATAAAAACCAAAACATGCTAGACAGATCTAATAGGCCTAACTGACACAACAGAACATTTCATTAAACTATTACAGAATATACATTCTTACATCACCACACAGAACATTTTATAGACTAGATTACTTTAGGCCACAAACCAAGTCTGTACAAATTTTAAAAAAACAGAAATTATATCAAGTATCATCTCTGACCATGTGAAATAAAACTATAAATCAGTAAGAGGAGGGACCTTAGAAAATACTCAAACACATGGAAATAAAGACAAAAAAAATGTTCCTGAATGACCAATGGGTCAATGAAGAAATCAAGAAAATGTAAAAATTTTAAAAATTTCCTGAAACAAATGGAAATATATCAAAACCCATGAGATATGACAAAAACAGTAGTAAAAGGAAGGTTCAGAGCAATAATGCTTACATCAAAAAAGTAGAAAGACTTTAAATTACATACTTTGAAGAACTAGAAAAGCAAGAACAATCCAACTCCAAATTAGTACAAAGAAATAATAAAGATCACAGAAAAAAGAAACGAAATACAGACAAAAAATATAGAAGATGAACAAAATAAAAAGTTGGGTTTTTTGTGAAGATAAGCAAAATTGACTAACAAAGAAAAAGAGATAAGACCCAAATAAAATCAGAAACAAAAAAGGATATAACAACTAAGAGTTAGAAATACAAAGAATCACTATAGACTGTTATGAACAACTATACACCAACAAATTAGAAAACCTGGAATAAATTCATATATATATATATATATACACACACACATACATACATACACAACCTGCCAAGACTGAACAATGAAGAAATAGAAAAGCTCAACAAACCAACAGCCAGCAATAATTGCTAATAAGTCTCTCATCAAAGAAAACCCAATCACAATACATTCACGGCTGAATTCTACCAAATATTTAAAGAACTAATATCAATTATACTCAAACTCTTCAAAACAATTAAAGGAGAAGGAATACTTTCAAACTCATTCTACAAAGCCAGCATCACCTTGATACAAAAACCACACCAGGATACAACAAAAAACAGAAAACTACCAGCCAGTATCCCTGTTGAACACAGGGGTTAAAATGCTCAACAAACAGAAAACTGAGTGCTACTAACTGAGTGCATACCAAAAAGATCATTCACCATGATCAAGTGGGATTGATGCCAGGAATGCAAGGATGGCTCAACATGTCAATTCAATAAATGTAATACACCACATTAACAGAATAAAGAACATATAATTATTTCAATAGGTGGCTAGAAAAGTATTTGATGAAATTAACATTTCTTTATGATATAAACCATCATCAAAATGGGGATAGAAAGGATATACCTCAAAGTAATAAAAACCATCTATGACAAACCCATGGCTGACATTGTGCTGAGTGGAGAAAAATTGTAGACCTTTTTTCTAAAGACTGCAATAAGAAAAAGATGTCCACTTTTACCTCTATTATTCAACAAAACACTGGAAGTCCTGGCCAGAGAAAGAAATGAAACATCCACACTGGAAAGGAAGAAGCAAATCAGTCATGTTCACAGACAATATGATCTCATACCCAGAAAAAGCTAAAGAGTTCACACACACATATAAACCTGTTAGAACTGATTTTAAAAAAATTCAGTGACGTTGCAAGAGAAACTGTCAACATGCCAAAGTCAGTATCATTTATATACACTAATATCACACAATTTGAGAAAAATATCAAGAAAGCAATACCTATTAAAATAATTATAAAAAATATAAAATACCTAGGAATAAATCTAATCAGAGAAGTCCTTAAAACTGTGATGAAAGAAATATAAAAAGACACAAAACATAGAAATATATTGCATTTCAAATAACAATAATACCCAAAGCAACATACATATTTAGTGCAGTCCCTATCAAAATACCAATGGAATTTTTCACATAGAAAAAATATTCCTAAAATTTATAAGGAACCAAAGACGACTCCAACTAGCCAAAGTAATCTGAGCAAAAAGAATAAAACTGGAGGACTCACATTACTTGACTTCCAAATCATTACAAAGTTAAAGTAACCAAAACAGCATGGTACAGGGATAAAAACAGTCACAGGGACCAATGAAACAGAACAGAGAACCTAAGTGTAAATCTATACATATGCAACCAACTCATCTTCAAAAAAGGAACTTAGAAATTACAATGGAGAAAAGACAGTCTTTTCAATAAATGGTTCTGGATAACTGTAGGCAGAAAAATTACACTAGACTCTATTTATCACTATATATAAAATCAAATCAAATGAATTAAGGTCTTGAATCTAAGACCTGAAATTATGAAATTAATGGAAGAAAACTTTGGAGAAATGTTCCAGGCTGGTCTTGGCAAAGATTTGTTGGGTAAGATCTCAAAAGCACAGGCAACCATAGCAACAATAATTAGAATACATCAAGGTAAAAACCTTGAGCACAATAAAGACAACAATTAAGAAAGTGAATAGACAAACCACAGAATGAGAGAAAATATTTGCAAAGGGTCCATCTGATAAGAAATTAATAACTAGGACATTTGAATAGCTCAAACAATTCAACAAGAAAAAATCAAATAATCCAATTAAAAGATGGGCAAAAGATCTGAACAGACATTTCTCTAAAGAAAACATATAAATGGGCCCCAGATATATGGAAAAAATGTTCAACATCAAGAACCATCAGAGAAATCCAAAGCAAGACAACAATGCAATATCATATCATTACAGTTAAATGGCTTGTGTCAAAAAAGACAGGCAAAAGCAAATGATAATGAGGATATGGAGAAAGGAGAATTCTCGTGCACTGTTGATGAAATGTATTTCAGTATATCCACTACAAAGAACAGTTTGGAAATTCCTGAAAAGTCTATAAATGAAACTTCATGTGACTCAGCAATACTACCATTAAGTACATATCCAAGAGAAAGGAAATAAATACATTAAAGAAGCATCTGCATTCCCATGTTTATTGCAGCACTATTCACAACAGCCATAATACGGAATCAACCTAACTTCCCTTCAGTGGATGAGTGGATTGAAAAATTCTGGTATTTATACACACAGTAGAATGTTATTAAGCCATAAAAGAGAATAAAATCCTGTCATACACAGCAACATGGGACGGAACTGGATGCCACATATTAAGTGAAATAAACCAAGCACAGAAAGGAAAATACTAACACATTTTCACTTATATATGGGAGCTAAAAAAATGAAAAAAGTAGGTCTTATGAAAATGGAGTCTGTATTGGCAGTTATGAAAGGCTATGGAAGAGGGGGGAGAAGGAGGAGGACAAGGCGCAAAAAAGGATATAAATGTATTAACTACCACTGATGTGCTCGCTTAAAATTGTAAAGAAGTAAATAATATATGTATATTTTATCTCAGAAAAAGTTTTTAAAGAGGAAGATAAAGTAATTATTCCAGAAGTTTCACAGAAAGCAGTAGGACACAACACCTTCAGTATTACCAAAAATGTATTAAACACATTTGCAAAAAAATTGTCAAGAATTAACTAAAAACAGTTATTTAATTTCCTTAAACTTTTCATACATTTCAAATACGTAAGAGGTTAAAGATTATGAAAACAGAGAGGATGTGTGAGGAAGATTACTTTAGAAAAGGCACTCATCTAAGTTCCACCTCTCCAAGGCTTGAGGATGATATTCACAGTCCAAAACCCAGCATAGCCTATAACAGGATCTCCTGGGGGAGCCTGAGGTTTGTTCCCTATAGCTGGAAAGAACTGTGGATCAGAGACTTACTTGTAGTCTATAACAGCAAAGTAAAGAGCTTATTCTGGGGAAGTGTACTCCTCTTCAAACAATGGATTCAGGGTCTGGTCTGTGGTACCAGTAGGAATACTGGCCTACAGTTGTTTTTTTGTTTTGTTTTGGGGGGTTTTGTTTCTGTTGTTGTTTGTTTTTGAGACAGAGTCTCACTTTGTAGCCCTTGGTAAAGTTCTGTGGCATCACAGCTCACTGCAACCTCAAATTCTTGGGCTTAAGCAATTCTCTTGCCTTAGCCTCCCAAGTAGCTCTTGAGATGTTTTTAAAAATATCCAACAGAGTGGATGTCTTGGTCTGTTTAGTGTAGGTGTAAAGAAATGTCTGAGACTGGGTAATTTATAAAGAAAAATGACTTATTTGGCTCATGACTCTGCTGGCTGAAAGGTTCGAGAGTGGGGATGTGATGAGTGCTTCAGGCTGCACCCACCTCTGGCAGAAAGTGAAGGATGGCTGGCACAAGCAGAGATCACAAGGCAAGAGAAGAAGCAAAGAGAGAGGGTGGGCTTCCAGACTCTCTGACAACCAGTTCTAATGGGAACGAATGCAGTGAGAACTCAGCCACCCCCCATAACCAGACAGCATTAACCTCCTCCACAGGGATCCATATATAAAGCAAAAACACTTCCCATTAGGCTCACCTCCAACACTGGAGATCACATTCCATAAGAGATTAAAGGGGACAAACATCCAATCTATAAAAGTGGCCTGAAAGAGGAAGGAGACCAAAGTAAAAAGAAGCCATGCAGTATACCATTAGGAATATGGAGAGGCCAGCCCACCAGGAAGCACTGGTTCAGGAAAGGGAATTTCATGGAGGAGCTGGCAGAGAGACCAAACTTAGTCATGATAGTGTCCATCAGAAAAATAGCTTCCTGTATCTGCTACGTTCAAAAAACTCCACGCCATTATAAGGTAGCTCAAGACAAATAATACTTTTCTATTCTTTTTTATTAAGTCATATACACATAGATCATGAATACATTTGTGCTAATGTCGGGTACAATGTGTTGATTTTCTTATACAATCTGACCTGCTTACATCAAACCAATCAACACAGCTTTTGCCTCATTTACTTGATTATTGTGTTAAGACATTTATCATCTACACTTGTCAGATTTGACTTGCACCCTTGCAATATGCTCCATAGGTGTGGTCCCGTTGTTTACCCTCCCTCTATCAAACCTTCCCTCTCCCCTCCCTTCCCACTCCATACTTTTCTATTCTTAAACGTCCCTCTTCTCCAAACTCAACCTTATTGGTTAACAAACTACAGGGAGAGAAACAAAAAGGACCATGCACAACTATCATCATCCCCCTTCCCCAGTGAAGGGTCTAGCACCAAGAAATGTCCCAGGTGAGGGTTAGGTAAAGATTTAACTTTATATCAAATGTGGGGCTTGGACATCACATAAAGCTGTTACATATTGAAATACTAATCTGAGACTGTGTTTTGTAACCTAACGTGTACACAGACTAAAAATTTTCACAAATCCTGAAATAAATTTATACACAGGGTAAGGGTTAAAGTACTTCCACTAAGTGGCTTTAAGGGTCATTTGATCTCATAAGTAAAGTCATTTTTATGATTTATATGTTTTATGGTTATGCCTAATTTTTCAATTGGTATTCTTATACATTGTACTACATATGGTATTTAGTACCTCCCTACAAAAGAACAAGAGGCAGACCAGTAGTAAGTGTTGATATCCTCTAAGACACTGAACAATATCTTCAAAATCTTGGTGAAAAAATAATTTAAACCTGGAACTATATATCTAGCCAAATATTAACTCAATACAAGGCAAAATAAGACCATTTCAGGTGTGAAAATACTGAGATAATTTATCACCTATACTTTTTAAAAAATTACTCAAGGATACACCACTCTAGGAAAATAGAGCAATCCATGAAGAACAATGTGAAGAATTACTAACAGGGTGGCTGAGTCTCAGCCAAGGAATGAGAAAAGGTGAAACTATATTTAAATTATGCTCTGGATTCATGCTCTTCAGATATTCTCTTCCCTTCTCTATGGTTCTAGTTACATTAGTCAAGTCTATAACAAATCATATTTACTTAGTCGTAATGCATTTAAATAGTGTTTATGGGATTAAATTTTAGTATTAACTTACAAAGAAAATATAATTAGGGTGACAGAACAAATGTAAATTTATTAATTATGACAACATGCATAATATAACTCACATCAAATCAGTGAAAATGTTCTAAATGCCTTCTTTTTTTACAGAAGGGAGTCAATATGTATTATCTAAAGGAAAAATGCTAAAAAATATAAATGAAACTCAGCTATATGCTATAACCACTATAAGAATATTAAAGTAGAAATATTAGCAAAATTTATTGATTAGTAAAATTTTAGTGATGTTGAGAATTAACTTTATTTTTCACTGTAGCCTTCTTGTAAGGCCACAGTTTGTCTATTATTTTGTAGATACTACATTATTCTAATACAACATTGAAAAAGTTTATATTATGCATAAATATTTCATATACTTGTCCTAAACTTTGGCATCTTTCTTCACACTAAAATTTCAATTTTATATTACTAATGTAAACTCTTACAAGCCACCATGACTTTGTGAATAAATAAATCATTTCTAAACATGACATACTACCTGAAGAGAATGCTTGTGTCATTATAATCATAACCCCCTAAATCCTGAACTCTGACATGTATCTACCTCAAATACCATACTCCGTAAATTAATAGTGATGATTAAGGCATAGTAAAACACAAATCTTAAAATCATGAAATCATAATCAAAACGTTGGTATAACTTATGTTTAGTCTTTATTTGAATACTTTATACAATACCAGATTCCAATGTATTTCTTAGAGAAAAAAATGTTAATGGTATTAGCAAAGTGAAGGCAATTACTTGAATTCATTAAAAAAATCTATTTTCTTTTAGGATTATTATTACTAAAAGTTATTATAATTATAAATATTTCCATTTTAAAATAAATGCCAGATATTTTAAAACTGTAATGTAAAACTAACTTTAAGAAATTTCATTACCTTAAGTAGACTTTTATACAATTCTTATGAATAAACTCCTCACAGATTTTATGTAATTTTATTTAAGTTTTGCTCTCTTTAATATCTTTTATTTAATTTAGTATGGAAGATTGTAACTATCAGTCTGATTACAAAGCAAAGATATTCAAGATACAAAGAGAATCTTAAATGGGGCATAATGCTACTTCAATCTACTTTTAAATAAAACTAAAAAAAGTTTGAAATTATATTACAGAAAAGAAAACATGAATGATCTGGAAGTGATATGTCTTTGTGTGCAGAGGTATTTTTAAGAAGAAAAGTGAGGTGAACAAACAAACATGGCCGTGATCTCATGAAGTGGCTGGGAAGTGATTAATTGAGCTTTCTCTGCCACTGATAAGCATGTGCCTTGCTGGTAACATTTGAGTACCTCCACTGTCCATGCACAAATAAAGAAGCTTAGAATATATTACCACTAATTTCCTTTTCTAGTAAAATAATGATACTGTGAGTATACAGATCTAAAGGTCTAAGAGTAGAGTATGAATTAATGGGAAAAAAAATCATACCTTCATATTATCTGTTGCCCTTGTTTTCTTTTTCTTTTGTTCCCTGGCTTCATGAGGACCTTTCTGAGTAGAACCTTCTGCTGTATTTTCTTTTTCACAACTGTGAACAACTATAAGACAATACAATTTATTCTTAATATTTGTACTGCTTACCAGTATAATTATAACCCAAAATATGGTAACCAAGCTCTTAATTATATGTATATTTTTAAGCATTAAAGTAATGATATTTATAACAAATGCTTTAAGCAGAGTCTCAAAATTTAGTTCTCAAAACTGCACAGTGAGATGTATACAAGGCTAATGAAATGGCACAGCTTGCCAGTTAGGGAGCACAATCACGTTATATCCAAATTCTTATTATTAAGAGGTTTTGTGTGTTTATAAAGAAAGTTAAAAAGGGTCAAAAGAGAGAATAAAATAAATGACATATTTCCCAAGTTAAACTGCATAATAAAAATATTTTTAAATAGAATATTAATAAAATATTATCTATGATTTTCAAACTTGAGAAAAACAAAATGGAAAAACATAGAGTAATACACATATTCCACTATAGTTTTAACAGTGGTCCCCCAACTCTCCTGGAAACAAGCAGTTGTCCAAATGGAACCATCTGAGGAGGGAAGTGTGAAACCAAAGTCTCTTTCTTTCGTTTTTACCTCTTTCCATATATAGTTCAGAAATATATTTAGGTATACATATTTCCACCTGTAACTCTAAACAGCAAGCTGATTTTTAAAAAAACAGGTAAGCTTATAAAATCACTAACACAAATGAAACAAACAATTAAATGCTTCAAACTATAACACTATATTTATAATAGAGAAAAATATGACAAAACAAAATGTCTGATAATTTCAATGTCATGGCTCTCTTAAAGAATTCATAAAGGCAGAGAAGCATAGCCTGGCCTTGAGTTTTATTCCTGATCTAATTTTTCTATTTTGTACCAGTTATACACAAAGGAGAAAATCCTCAACCCCACAATGACATAAAAAGAGAATGCTCCATAACCCAGTGTTATATGAAAGTACTTGAGAGACTAGGGTATTCAGATGCCTGTCCCGCTGAAAGTTAGATTTCCACAGCATCTAGGAAACCAAAGTCTGAAGGATAGGCAACAATTACAACTTGTTGAGATTAAGGGAAATTTTCACTTCTAATTCTCTTTTACTGTATTTTCCTCTTCAAAGACCAGGGGTGTCAACCTGATAATAACCAAAAAAAAATTTAAATAAATAGCATTTATGCCTCATTTATCTTTTACTGTATAACATTCACTGTTCTGAACAATTTCACATATATTATTTTCACAATTGTATCAGTGGTCCTGTGAATGTCACTACCCTTCATTCTTTTGTGTATGAGACTGGAAATTCATATAGCAATATCTAGAAGAAAGAAAAGAAAAAGCAGAAACACAGAATGCCAACAGACAAACAAGCATATCTAATGTAGCATGCAAGACACTACCAAGCACCTATTCACCAAAGGAATAACAGGGCGGTGCCTGTGGCTCAGTGAGTAGGGCGCCAGCCCCATGTGCAGAGGGTTGCAGGTTCAAACCCAGCCCCAGCCAAAATGCAACAAGAAAAATATAGATGGGCATTGTGGTGGGTGCCTGTAGTCCCAGCTACTCGGGAGGCTGAGGCAAGAGAATTGCCTAAGCCCAAAAGCTGGAGGTTGCTGTGAGCTGTGATGGTACAGCACTCTACAGAGGGCAACAAAGTGAGACTCTGTCTCTAAAAAAAAAAGAAAAAGAGGAATAAAATAAAGGAAAACTAACAAATTTCATCAGAATAACAAATGAAAGGGGAAAATCCAAAAGGGCTTGATTTATGTATACATTTATTGCTCCACAAGCAATGAAACTGAAAATACAAAATTTAACTAAATTTTAGGAAAATATACATAACCAAAACTTGAGTTTAATATTGCAAAATGCTTCTCAATTATTTCTCAATGCAGCAAGAAAAAACATGCTTTCCAGTCTCCACCAAATAAATATCACTTTTACTTATGTGCATATTTGTAGAATAAATTAAAGGCTGAGACATTGAAGTTCATGTGGCATTCAAAGATGCAACTTTCATATGTCACTTCTTTGTTGTTGTTGTTTTGTTTTTTTGGTTTTTGAGGCAGAGTCTCAAGCTGTCACCCTGGTTAGAAAGCCATGGCATCGTAGCTCACATTTGTTTTGAAGTATATTCAATAAAAATATTCAATTTATTTGATTTTTCAGTTCTAGAACTTCAATTTGCTGTGTGTGTGTGTGTGTGTGTGTGTGTGTGTTTGTACTTCCATTTCTCTGCTGAGATTCCATATCTGTTCACTTAATATCACATTGTTTGTTAAGTCCTGGCACATAAACAAAATAGCTGTTTTAGCATGTTTCATCTCTTTAATCCAACTCCTCAGCCATCTCAGGCTAGGTTTCCATTTATTGTTTGTTGTCTTGATTGTGGGTCACATTTTTTTGATTCTACACATATCTAGAAAATTTTAATTATATAATAGGCAGTGTAGATGACAGATTGTAAAGACAATGGATGGTTGTCTTCCTCTGAATGGTGTTAATGTTTGTTCTAGAAGGAAATTGAGATTTTGGGCTGTAATCTAAAAATTTAAGATTAATTTTATGCTTTGTTAGGGTGGATCCATGGAAAGTTCTAAATGTTTCCCAAGACTCTGCAACTTGGCAGACTCAAATTCCAAACTCCATCTCCCCTAAAGATCCTCTAAGAGATTTGTTTCTGCCTTTGTAAGGTGAATACAGGGTGCTAAAATGTTAATTTGCTGTCAATAGGTAGGAAAGAAGCCTTTCCACCCAGGCAGAAATCTGCAATGTCCTCCATCACTGCTTGACTTCTAGAATCTCTCATCTCCTCTTCGTTCTATAGAATTTTATACCTCCTGCAAATATTGAGTAACCATGTGTGCACAGCACAGCCATCGGCTAAGAACTCAGTAAATTCCCTCACAAACTGGGCCACTTCTCATAGCAGCTCCCTATTCTCTGGCGCTTCTTCCTCCAGATTTCAATTGCTTCAAAACATGTGAATTACAGCCACTGCCAATTCAGTGCATCAGGACTGCCATGCTCTTCTTGGCATCCATTTCCATGAAGCTTGCTTGGTTTGGAAATTTTCCCAGTACAAAGTCATTGTGATGTTATAGATAATCTTGTAAATTTTCCTTCCCTCACTTGCCTTCTGTGACTTGTGTTATCTATTTTTAATGCTTATCTGCACTGTTTAGTTGTAAAGCTGTTTATGGAGAGAACCATAGTCTCATACTAGGCACTCCCATTATGGCCAGAAGAAGACATCTTTCCATTATGGTTGATTTATTTTTCTCTAAAATTAATCCATATAGTATCATATCTACATTTCCTCTTACTCTTTATACTATAATTTTAATTTGTGAAATAGTTACTGTATCATTTACTTTTAAATATCTCTAGATTAATGTTAATAACTGATAAAGATGAGAAATCACCAAACCAATATTAAATTACAATTTCTTCACAGTTTTACCTTTACCTTTAATTTCTGGAACATGGTAACTATGTCCTATATCTAGTTTCCTATATGTTGCTTGAAGATCATTAATCTAAAAAAAAAAAAAAACTCAGATATATGAGGTTATATACTAAGTGACTTAAAAGGGGTTTTAATATCAATATTTAAGTACTGCTAGTAAAATACCAAAAATATTACTCTCTCTTGGATTAATGCCTTTAAATTTTAATCAAACATGACTTTTAACAAAATGAAAACATAATTTTAAGTTAAAATTTAATGCCACAGGCAATTATCAATTATCTCTTATAAGTAAGCATCTAACACATTTATTTCACAGTGTCATTTCCTAAATCAAGTGTACTCAGATTCCAGTTTGGCGATTATTCAGTTCTATGTTTAGAGAGAGGTTTTTCTTGTGTTCAAGTTGCTACACAACAACTTATCTTTATATTTACAAAATATGAGGTAATTATTATTTGGAAAGTAAAATATGAAGAAGCCAATGTTATTCCCAAAACTCTTAACTCATTTTCTGCCCACAGAAAATGTTTATTTTATTAAACATGTCATAATTAAGAACATTTGTTAGCTTGGTGACACCATTTACCTATATTTCCTAAACAATGGACTTAAATTTAAAATTCAACCTTAAAAGGCTATTTCATCTCTCACTATAAATAATGAAAGCAACATAATACACCATCTGTCTAATTGTACAGATACATACATTTTTTTTTACCATCACTGAATAGCAGTATTTCTTTGTTAATAGAAAATAGCATATAATAATTGCAACCTATAGATTAGTGTTCATGAAATGCCTAAAGGGACAGATTAAGATTAATATCTATTCTTAAGGTCAAAAGGTTATAATTTTTTTTAATACACTTCTTAAATAGAATAAGACTTACACAGTTGCTAAAATGGGACTAAGAGCTCCTCTAGGTCTCAAACCACATTTCTCCTATTAATATCGCACATTATGATGATACATTTCCCATAAATAATATGCCAATATGATATGTTACTATGCATTATAGTCTATGTTATTTGAGTTTCCTTAAATTTCCCATAATATCCTTTTCACATTTTAGAGTACCATTCGGAATAGTACCTTAAGTTTAGCCATTTCGACTCTATAGCCTCCTCTGGTCTCAGACTTTCCCTAATTTTAATGCCCCTGATAATTTTGAAGGGTCTGGTCAGGTGGTATTTTGAAGAGTCTGGCCCTAAATTTGCATTTGTCTAAAGTTTTTCCCATGGTTATATTTAAGTCATAGATTTGGGGGAAGAAGACCATAGACGAGAAGCGCCATTATTAGCTGATCAAATCACAGATACTTGCGATCAACATGGCTTAAACCTTGATCACCTGGCTGAGAAGGTACCAGGTTTTCCCACTTTAAACTTACTTTTCTCCTGTTTCCACAACAGTTTTGGATGCCTAGCCTTAAGTGCAGCCACTACTTAATAGCTGAGTTGTCAATTTCCACCTCCTTGAGGGAAAGACTACCACATATGTTATTTGGGGTCCCTCTACACAGGAGATTCGTTTATTGTCCCACATTTACTTACTAAATCATTTGTTTATGCCATCATGGAAACACAGATATTTCTTTTATACTTTTGGGTTATAATACAACACTCTTATGATGTTGTTGCACAAATTGTTTCAGGTTTGATCACTGCAAGCTCTTTCAGACCTATAGTGAAAAATCTGACTCCATTTTTGATGTGTGACTAATAACAGCTTTTAAGCCTTACCTTCTCCCCTTCCCTTGGTACCCAGCACCTGGGAATCCTGATAAGAATGCCTGGTACTCTGTTCTCTGAAAGATTCAAACCATGCTAGCCCCACCTCACGTATGAGAATTCTCACCCTGGGTCTATCTCCCAACACAATAAAAACCCCAGGCCAACCCCTAAGACAACATCTAAACTTCAGGCCATATAGATATATAAATTCCTTTTGCATTTGGAAATATCTGGGGAAGAATGAGAAGAAGATGTCACTCAAAAAGAAGAAAATTAACATTGATGATTGGTTCTAGCTAAACAGTTAATCTACTATTCAAAGAACCTGTGTTAAACCCAAAGAGGCTGTTTTAACTCTGAAAAGTCCTTAATAGGCAGGTATCTTTTCTTTTTCCTTAGCACAGCGGTTCTCAACCTGTGGGTCGCAACACACAAGAACTACGTTAAAGGGCTGCAGCATTAGGAAAGTTGAGAACCACTGCCCTAGCAGAACTAGAAGTTCAAGGACAAAATAAAAATTAGTAGTAGGTAACAGAGACGCAGTTCTTTGTGCATCTGGACAGTAGTGTGTAAAATTCAACTCTGACACACAGAGTGAATGATTTTAACTTTTTAAATATGCTTTCACTTTAGATATATTAAGGAAAGTATATTATCCCTATTTAATAGATGAGAAAATAGACATGCTACTGTAAGTGTTGAACAGCACAATTGGGATTCACAACTCCACTCCCAGTCCTTAACTCCTCTCACTAAACCAGTGAGGAGCAACCTGAAACCCAAAGACTGTATGCCTAAATGTGTCCTCAATATAGCATCACAAATCCCCCTCATGTTAAGAAACAAGGGAAATAATGGCCTTTCCAGGAAGATGACTTAGCATCAATCACACAGTAGATGAGTGGCAGATCCAATACTCCAGTACTGGAATAATGGAAAGGTTACAGAAGGAGAAATGAACAATATAGAAGGTAGTACAGGCACTTGTCAGCGTGGATGTCTGGAAGGCCCGAGTATCGTTGAAGAGTGAGAGATCAGTACAAGTAGTCTGTCACAGGCACCAAAGTATGTGTGGTCACTGAGGAACAGATGGTCAGGTCACAGATACATTCCCTCTTGAAGAAGGATTATAGGGGGGTGAGACCATGGAACAGGGGTAGCAAAATCCTAAGCTAAACCTGTGCCAGGAATAAGGAAGACAAGGAGATCTGAATTGATAGTTCCTATTACTCCAGAATGTAGAATTATGCCTCTGTTGGGAAGCCAGAAAAATAGGTTAAATGAAAAGGTGTAAGGAGATAAAATTCTGAAGATTTGATATACAATGACATAAAAATTTAAATTATTATTAAACTCATTGTATTCAACATTCCTTATAAGACAATTCAAACATTCCAAGACACAAAATTAAAATTCAAGCAAAACAGGCCTAGAGACAATCATGTTTTGCATTTTAGAAACTGGGAAGTTCCCTCAAAAGACAAAATAAACTTGATTAAAGCATATCTCAACAATAAAACTATTCAAGTAAAAGCATTAGTATTATGCAAGTTTTGTAGCTTCTAAAATTCTGACCAAAAAGTAAAATCTCTCCAGAACACCATAAAAAAATGTTAAGCATACTTGCAGGTTTACATTTTCTTACAAACTGTTACATATTCATAATGTGGTATATAAATACTTTGTTTTATTTTTCTTGAATTTTATGCCAAAGTTTCTTCACCCACTGCCTCTAAGCTAGGTCTATGCACAAATCCTGCAGGAAGAATACAACAGGATGTCACCCATTAGCAAAAATGGAAAAAAAAAAACAAATCACGTCAGTAGCCGGGCTTGTCAAATAATCATTCAGGGGAAATTGCAGTGAGTTTTTATTTATTATATAAGTTTCACAGCAATCTTAAAAGGCAGATCTTCATGGCTACATTTTAGATATGAAAAATCTGAGCTCTAATTGTTTAAGTAACTTTCCAAAGGTCAATATTTATAGCAAACAAGTTGGCATTAAACACACCTTTGATCACAAATTATTTATATCCCAACTAATATTTTATTTGATAATAATATTTATAGATTTTAAAATGGAAAAATACTTTTTCTGACTGTTTCCAAACTTTTTTTTATATGAAAATGGGGAGAAAATATTTTAAAATTTATCTCAGAAATAAAACTAATTTTTCTACTTGCATTATAAAAATAATGATTCAAAATCATTCTGAGGTAGTCTTGACTATATCTTTACCTGCTCGACTGCTCTGTCTCTTTCCAAGGAGGTCAGCATTTTCTCCTTCAGTAAAGTGTGGTGCTTCTCATGTAACACTCTTATAGTTGGTTCATAAGACGCATAATGTAACTTCAACCTGTGAAAAATAAAAGGCCAATATCATCTTAATAGATAATTAAATTAAATCAGTGATTTCTACTTGACATCTCTAAACCTTTTGGGGGATAAAGGAGGGCTGGAATAAAAATGAATAACCATATAAACATCAACGTACCACAGTAAAAAGCACAGGAAACATTATTTAGCATGCAACTTCACTGCAGCCCAGGTAGGGTGTGCAGTATAGGGAAAAATCACTTTTGTATTAACTAGTTCTGTATTTTCTACAACTACCTTATGCTGCATTCAAGTATATGCTCAGCTGAATGCTTCTGTTCTTTGTCATTAAAAAAAGTGGTTACTTTAACCAATTCACAATTTTTAAAAGGATGACCATAGCCACAAATAATAGCTGATTAAACAGAAAGAGTGTCATTCAAATAAAAATAAAGGATGGTCTTTAAAACAAATTTGGTTAACCTTATAGTAATTAAATTAAGTGTAAAAATAGTTTGATATCTTATAAAAGAAATAATTAAACCTTGGTATATAAGGTATATATCTTGGTATATATCTTTAAAAATATGTTTTATTTGAAAATGCCTTCAATTTTTTTTTTTTACTTTTTTATTAAAGTATAATTTTTTTGCATAGGGTAAAATATACTGATCTTAAGCATTATAGTTCATAGGGTTTTTTTGTTTTGTTTCGTTTTTAGAGAACTTAAGCATTATAGTTCATAGTTTTTTTTTTTGTTTTGTTTCGTCTTTATTGACCTTGGTAGAGTGCTATGGCATCACAGCTCAGAGCAACCTCCAACTCCTGGGTTTAGGTGATTCTCTTGCCCCAGCCTCCCGAGTAGCTGGGACTACAGGCACCCACCAGAACACCTCGCTATTTTTTTGTTGCAGTTTGGCCAGGGCTGCGTTCGACCCTGCAACCCTCGGTATATGGGGCCGGCACCCTACCCACTGAGCCACAGGTGCCGCTGACTATAGTTCAGAGTTTTGAGAAGTATGAACACCAATAAAATACACATTGTTGTTCAAAATATCGAGCATTAACAACATCCTGAATGATGCTAGAACTGTATATTTGGTATCACAGAAAATGTTCTCTTTTCAAACTGGTTTCTTTCCCTCTGCATAATGTTTTGAGGTCATTCCATATTGTCTTGCATATAACTACCTTATTCCTTGTTATTGTGAGCAATATTCTCTATGTATATTTTACAATGTCCTCATCTGATACTCTGCTGATGAAAACTTGAGATGTTCTCGTTGGAGTTATGATGAATAAGGCTGCTATGAACATTTTTATGCAAGTTACAAAGATTTCTTTTCTCATACATCTTCATTTCTTTTAGATAAATACTTAGGAGTTGAATTGATGGGTTGTGATTTATATTTCTAACAACTATATATGACAGTATGGTTATTCTATATCCTTGCCAATATTTGCTGACAATCAGTCTAGCTAGGGTTTATTAATTTTATTACCAATCTTATATATTTTCCAATAACCAACATATCACTTTGTTGATCTTTTTCTTATGTTGGTCAATTTGCTATTTTATTGATTTCAACTCATTTTTATTTCTTTTTCTCTCTTTGTATATAATTTGTTCCTTTTAAGCTTCTAAAATGAAAAATTACATAATTGGTTTTAAAATTTTCTTTTCTAATATAAGCATTTAAAGTCACCAATTTCTGAACAAATACACACCCACACAAGAGAAAAAAAAATTTAAACTCAAGTAGTGAGGACGGGGGAGAAGGAAATGGGAAGGGAAGGGAGGAGGATTGGTGTGTCCTCAACTAACAGGGTATATAGCGTATCTCCTGGATGAAGGATACAAGTACAACTTGGACTGTACCTACAAAAACACAAACAATATAACTAATCACCTGTACCCACATATTAAGCTGAAATAATAATAATAAAGTCATGAATTTTACCTTAAGCTGTCTTAGCTATTTCCTTCTTTGACTCATAGGTTATTTGAAATGTTAATTTCCAAATATTTGGGAAATTTCCAGAGATCTTTCTGTTATTGATTTCTGATTTAATTTGGTTATGGACATAAATCATTTGATATTTAGAGAGACTTGTTTTATAGCTTAGTATATGATCTACTTTGGTGTAGCTAAAAGGTCCAAAGCAGAATTCAAGAAATGTTAATCATATTCAACTGATTGATAGTGTTGTTCTATAAACTCAGAGAATTTCTGCCTAAATTTTCTAATAATTACTAAAAGGAGTGCTAAGATCTCAACTATAACTTGGAAATTATCTATTTTTTCTTTCAATTTTATCAGGTTTTGCTTCGTGTATTCCGAAGTTCTTGTACTACAGTCATGCTAGGTTTAATAGTGTGTCATCCCAACAAACTGACTCTTTTATTAATATAAAGTGGCCCCTCTTTTTCTCAGGTTCTCAGCATACCCAAGGATATTGGTTCTGTAACCTGACTCCCCAGGAGCCTGACTCCTGCAGGCCATATGGGCTTGCAAAGCAGGCCCCCCTTTCTTACAAAAAGCTTACACTTCAGCTGCACTGCAAACTTCCTCTCCACAAGGTAACAGATGGCCCCTGGAAAGACCCCTACCTCCTCTCCTGATTGCCAAAACACTGGTGTGTTAAAGGAAGAACAAGATTATATACAGCATATAAATCACTATAGGAATCAGTTGACATGGACTGAAGGAACCAAAAGCATACCCCTGAGACTGGATCTTGAGGTACCTAATAAAAGGACTGGGAATGTAAGACTGATAAACAATAATGCATTGACTTTGAGACAACGCATTCAACAAGCTAGCAAGAACTCCAGTGGATAAGGTAAATTCACTCTTAGGGTGGCTCTTAAAAACCTGAAAAAAACGATAGCCCACACTCAAAAAGTGGAAATTCCAGAGCTACCCTAGGAGAGAGTAGAAGCAGCACTTAACACCAAGCAATTATGAACATGTAATAGCATTCTTTCTTAGGCTAAATTATAATAAACAATAGAGAAAGATATTTTAAGGAACTTCCATGGAAATCTAGAAACCTAGAGCATATCATATCCTTTGTTAGAATGGAAGTCTACAGAGGCCAAAAAATGAGTAGAGTCTGGACTAGTAGAGTCTAGCTCACGATTAGCTTATTTTGTCCATGTACCCACCCTATGATCAACCAATGAACCCATACAGTGTACCCATGGGGTGGAAATTTACCTATCCCCTTTTTCCCTCTCCAATTCTCTTGAATTTCACTGAGTTTTGTTTCTATATAAGCACAAAATTGCTGCTCAACTAGTTTCAGTTTAGTATTGAGTACATGTGGTATTTTTCCATTCTGGCAATATTTCACTCTGGAGAATGGTCTCTAGTTCCACCCAAATTGTTAAAAAAGATACTAGATAACCATATTTTTATGGCTGAATAGCATTCCATGGTATATACTCACTACCTTTTATTGCTCCATTAATGTATTGATGGGCATTTGGATTGTGTCCACATCTTTGTGATTATGAATTGTGCTGCTATGAACATTTGAGTGCAAGTGTCTTTTTTATAAAATGTCTTTTTTTCCTTTGGGTAAATATATAGTAGCAGGACTGCAGGATTGAATGGTAGGTCTAGTTTAAGTTCTTTGAGGAAACTCCATATGACTGTTCATAGTAATTTGCAGTCACACTAACAGTGTAAGAGTATTCCTTTCTCTCCGCATACATGCCAGCATCTGTTGCTTTAGGATGTGAGCCATTCTCGCTGGGGTTAGGTGATACCTCAGTGTAGTTTGGATTTGTGTTGCTCCAATGACTAGAGATTTTGAACAGTTTTTCATGAGTTTGTTGATCATTCATCCATTCTCTTGGGAAAAGATTCTGTGTCTCTTTCCCAGTGATTAATGGGGTTGTTTGCCCTTTCTGTGTGCCCTTTCTTGACTATACAGAAACTTTTTAATTTGATCAAATCCCACTTATTTATTTTTGTTGTTGCTGTGATTGTCATTGAAGCCTTCTTCAAAAATTCTTTGCCAAGGCTGATATCTGTAAGAGTTTTCCCAACATTCTTCTGGAATTCTTATGGTTTCATGTCTTAGGTTTAAAGTTTGTTATTTGTCATGAATTAATTTTTGTGAGTGGTGAGAGGTGTTGGTCCTTTACATGTGGCTATCCAGTTTTCCCAGGACCATCTATCAAAAAAGAATTCTTTTACCCCAGTGCATGCTTCTGTTTGCTTTTCTAAGATTAGATGGCAGTATAAGGGTGGTTTCATATCTAGGTTCTCTGTTCTGGTGCAGAGGTCTATATCTCTTTTTGTTTGCCAATACCATGCTCTTTTGAGTACTGTAGGCTTGTAATATAGCCTGAAATCTAGATTTGTTCTTATTACATAAGATTTCACTGGCTATTTGGAGTCTTCTCTGATTCCATATGAAGCAAAGAACTATTTTTTTAAGATCTGTGAAATATGGCATTGGTATTTTAATGAGAATTGTATTGAATCTGTAAATCACTTTGGGTAATATAGACATTTTAACAATATTGGTTCTGCCAATGCATGAGCATGATTATGTTTTTCCGTCTGTTCACATTCTCTGTGATTTATTTTCTCAGTATTAAATAATTCTCTCTAGAAGGACCTCCATAGTGAGTGGACAATCTGAATAGACATAGTTGGCAGATGGAGTAAGCTACCAGAATGGGGAAGGCCATCCTGGGACTATTCTTGGATTTCAAATACATGCATTAAGGAGTACTTGATATTGTCCCAGAGGTTCTATTTGTGGTTTTTCCAGCCTTTTTTCTCTTTAGTTCTAAAAACTTTCCAGCTTGTTTCTCTCTGTGCTCCAGTGTAGCAGCCCGTACAGCATATGGCAAGGAGGAGTGATAGTTATAAGAAAACCCATATAGCTTGGTAGTGTAACACCCTGGTGAAAAGGGCATGGGAAGGGATTTGGCTCTCCTAACAAACATGAAAACTCACGAGACAAGAGCATCAGTGATAGGCGATCTCTACACCTGTAGTGTTAAGAGCCATGGGAGTGTGTCTATAAGAGGCTGGAGGAGAAGGCAGTCAGGAGCATGCATACATTCTATCACAGACCCGCTTACCCTGTGGCTTCTCCTACCTACAGAAAGACTGCATGGTGTCTCTCTCTATGAAAGACTGCCAAGATGTATTCTTACTAAGACTGCTTTATTCTCTCGAATACTGTCTCTCTCTCTCTCTTACTCTCTCTCTTCTGCTAAAGCAAATAGCCCTCAGGCACCTTAGAGCAATGTTCAAGCAAGGTAACCTAGTGGTTTGCACCTGGAACCTAGATAAGCCAGAGGCCAGAGACCTGGCCAGTCCCGGGACCTGATAAGTGGCACTCCAGATGGGACCCGATAAGTAGCGACCATGAAGGGACCCCGACACTCCAGTTAGACTATTTTCTATATCTCTGTTTTTGAATTCATTGATCTTTTCTTTGGTAATTTCCAATTTGCTAAGCTAGCAGAATGGGAAAGGCCATCCTCAGACTGTTCTTGGATTTCGAATACATTTATGATGGAGTACTTGATATTGTCCCAGAGGTTCTATTTATGTTTTTTCCAGCCTTTTTTTCTCTTTAGTTCTAAAAACTTTTCAGATTGTTTCTCTCTGTGCTCCAGTTTGACTATTTTCTATCTGCTAAGACAAATTAGTGAATTTTTCATTGCAAATAATATGTTTTTCACTTTCTATAATTTCTGATTGTTTGTCTATACATTTCATTTGACTCCTGAAATTTCCTATTTGTTCACTCATTATATTCATCATTTTTTTAAAAAACTCTAAGTATTTTATAATAGACATTCTAAAGTCTTTTTTTGCTAATTCTATTATTTCTATCATTTCTAGCACTATTTCTATTTTTTCCTGATTATGGGACATGTTTTCTGCTTCTATACAGTTGTATCAATTTAAATATATGTATACATAAAAACTTTATACCTTCTTTTAAAAAATTATTTCCTGGTAGACAGTTGACTTACTGGTAGATCAGCTTGAGCTTTTCAAAGCTTACTTTTAAGCTTTCCATAGGACAAGACTTAAGCAGCTCCTTCTCTAAGACTACACTAGTCATGCTCTTATGGAATGGCTTATCAAGGGCTTAATTGACTGCTCAGAGTATTCAGTTAGGTTCCTCCCTCAAAAGCGAATCAGAACTGCATCTTCCAGCACTGTATAACCTCTGACATCTCTGAGAACAGCTTCCCAGGAGCTATTCTCTGCCTAGCTTCATGCTCTCTCATCCTATACAACCATAAGTTAGTTATTTGGTTGAAAACTAAAGAGAGCCACTACAGATATTTAAGTTGCTTTTCATGCACCTGCTTCCTTTTGTGTACACTGTTCTGCAAATTGCAGCTACCTTTGCAGTCCTGCAGCACTGTGCTCTGTTTAGGTTACACCTTGTCAAACTGTGGTCTAAAAAGTACCTTTTGGAAGAAATCTGGGTTGACCGTGCTACTTATTTTCTAGATTTCCCTTCTCTTAGGTATCATAGTTTTGCTCTTCCATTCTTCAAACATCTTAGAAAACAAGTGCCTCATATAGTTTGTTCAATTTTGTCATTCTTTATACTTGAGCAGAAATTTGATACCAGTAGAGAGAGCTAGTTCTATACCAGTAATTCTGACATGGCCCAAAGTTCCCCAAAATAATATTATTTTTTCTATTAAAAATTAAAAGTCTTTATTTTGTATAATAAATGTCTTAAGATATTTATAAAAGTCATTTGAGAATCATATTATACTTCATTGATTATAGCAATAACTCTTAAGCATTAAAGTACTTAATACTTTACCTTATATTACATTTAATGTACACTAATTCAACCATACTCAGAAAATATAACAAAAATAACAAAAATTAAAATTTAAGTAGTATTCACAATTCCATCCTCCAGTTTGCTTATACTACGTACTATACACTTTGCTACATAGAAACTATATCCTTTGCTACGTACTATAAACTATAAACATATATAAATATTATATATTTATAAACACATATTCAGATACAGAGCTGTATACACTAACCATGTATACTATAATATTTGGACACTTGAAAGAATTTTAAGGAAAATATTGATGATATAATTTAACTTTATTTAGCAACTTTGGCATTTAACTTATTCATGAGATATGGCTTGATTATCCTCTCTTCAAAGAATGAGTAACCCATAGAAAATTACTGGACTATCACAAGGAAGTAACATTCATAGAAGCTCTCTAGTCAATCAGTCCGAAAGGGCATTCTTATTGTAAAGGTTCCTAGATACTTCATAATTCATCTGTTTTCATCTTGGAATATTTGATATTGAGAATTCTAAAAATAATTACATTAATAATAAAACACCCATGCTAAATGAGAAATACTGTAAAATTGATTATCAAATTAATTGAAAATGTTACAAAAAGTACAAGGTCAACTTTTAATGGTTTATAAAGAAAGGAAATATAGACATGCAATTGAAATATTTGGGTAAAATATGATACGGAGAATTCAGAACCTAACAACAGGCATCAAAAACACTCTGCCCTATAGCTTATTTATTATGCAATGGGACAGCTACTAGACAAGCTGTTCTCTATGTTTGTTTAACTTTATGAGCAGTATTGTGTGTGTGTGTGCACATGTATGCGTGACTCTAATACAATCACTAAAGTTTTGGTGTACGTCCTTAGAAAATGTATATTAGGGATTCAACCAGATGATTAAATGGACACATTATTCCTAATGATTAAAAGAAGAAATAAAGGCTATCTGAGTATACACAATGTATGACTGTATTACAAGGTAATGTAAATTTCTTCATCAGGGCCCCTGAGTTAATAAAATATGAGAAAACATACAATCTAAAATGATAAATTTTATATGAAATGAATTATAAGAGTATTTCCTTTACACACATTATGAAATTTAACAAGAATGATGGATTTTTAAGTATAACTGGCTAGTAGCTATTGTATCAGACAATCTAGACATAGACTATTTATATCATCAGTGAAAGTTCTATTGAAAAGCACCTTTCCTAGAGCAAGCAAAAGAGACTTTTAGTTAAAAAATTATAAAATTCTCTTCTTGTTTTCTTAATGGAGGAAGGTCATGAGGGAAGGAAAATAAATCTCAATAATGTCTTTAAAATAATTTCTAAAATCCTTATCATACATTCAAGGTAATTTAGGATATGCCCTCTACTCCTGCAATGCCATATCTTCACTTTGCTCTCTAGGCTTACAGTCTGGTGAACATGCCATGCTCCTACATTAGGCATAGTCTGCCAAGAGCACCCTGCTGAATCTACTTCTTCACTCTATTTATCTTATTTAAATTCTAGAATTCAGTCCCTGTGGAAATATGTCTTTGACTCTCTCACATTCCAGTCTGGTTGAGATGACTGCCCTCTTGTCTGTCATAGCAACAATGGTACTGGAGGCCCTGATAACAGGGCCTCAACTTACTCATCAAGGGTACTATCTGATGCATACTAGATGTTCATTAAAGAATGAATAACTTCATTAAAAACCTTCTGTCATACACAATTTACCTCATATTAATCGAATACCTCTTTAATGAATATGCCAACAAATATGAGCAACTTACCCTTTGAGGTCATTAATTAATTTGTTTTTTTCCTGGACTATTCGCTTATGATGCATTCGATGAAAATCACGTTCTTTCTGAGTTTTCAACAGATCTTCTCTAGCCTTACTAGAAAAAAAAATAACTTTAAAAATCACCGCTAATACTTTTTTGAAAAATAATTTAGTCTTCGGTTAAATCCAGTATTGAACAATTCAGAATATAACAAGAAAACAAAGCTTTTGCGATAATTCTCATTGAAGGATCATATCCAACATAATTTGTATGGGAGTCATATGTGTATGGGGGTGAAGGATACAAGGGCAAAACCTATAGTTTCAAAAATATGATTCATCCACATTTCACTTAAGCAAATGAAAATTAAAGGGATGTTGCCAGAATATGTCCAACGTAAAATTGGTCCAAAAGAATCTGTTTGTCTTACAAAATTGAAATACATATAGGATAATTCAATGTAATTAAAAATGAAGGAAAAGAATTTATAGAATTTAACTCTGAACTTCCTGGAATATAAGGTTAAAAGAGAACATATTGGATTACTCAGTTCTGATAAATTAGAAAAGAAAGCACACACAAGTTCAGGAAAACCACAATTTTATCCTGGCATTTTGTATGAGAAATATATACACCAGTGGATTAGACTACTAGAAATATTAGAATTGGTAGCCTGATGAGAAAGGTCTTCAACATCAGTTTTGTCATACATAATTCTTCAAATAGATATATATTCTGTAAATGTTTCGGATAAAGTTAAGAACATTCTTCCTAAACCCAGGTTCTATGTGAAAAATTAATGAGAAGGTTTCCCTTACTTCCATAATGTTAGTTTCAATACAATATACAATTTAGAATGAAAAAGTAGTTGTCTAACAGTTTCAGATAACTGTTAGACTGTTAAGAGAACTGACTACTTACTCAATTGAATTCTACTGAAGTTCTATTGAATTGAGACTCACATTCTGGAACATGGACTAAATTATGGCACTTGCATTCAAAACTAGGGGTGTGTGTGAGGTGAGGTTTACAGGCTTCTGAGGCAGCACGTATTGACCAGTATGACTTCCTGCTGCAAGATCAAATTACATGTTGCATGTGGTCAAAGTGTTTTTGATCCATTCTTACAAGTTTCTTTCTCTCTCCCCATACTACTTTTTTAAATGACCTAACCCCAACTTCGTTTTCATGACAACAGTCTTATAAGAAACTGTCAGTTCAAATATTCAGTCTCGAAAATCATAATCTCAGGAATATGCCAAATCCAGGTTTTAATCCATGTGTGTATATTGACAATATAATTTGATAAATAATATAAATATAAATTGAATGTATAAATTGACAAATATTAACAATGATATTGAATGGATATTCAAGTGTTTTTATCTTTTAAAATTTGTTTCTTATTGTATTGTTTCTGGACAAAATGTCTCCATGTCAACATAAAATTAATGGTTATTTTCCTTCACATATGCATAGTTTACTTTTCAATGTCAATGTAAGAGTTTCACATATTCACTGTTAACAAAAAAGATACCAAAATTTAAGGTGGTTTGCATCTTAACAACAATAAAGCCTTTATTCAATAAAAGAATATATTTATATCTTCCAATTTTTAGAATGCACATAGACTAGGGATATAGTCTTGATGAAATTAGAAGTTCATTATGAAATTCTTCAGGAACAGTTTGTTATATTTGTGATGATTTTTTGCCATCAGATGATTCAGAATCTTTTTATTTGCATTTTTCATCTATTGAAAAATACTTCAAACTTCTAGTTTTAATAATTTCTCTATATTGCTGAATGAAAATATAATTTTAATCATTAAATTTAAAATTTAAACAGGAATTCCTGCTTCTAATTAGGATATAGAAAACTTCAAAGAACACTGTCCCACCCCAACAACAACAACAAAAATCTAGTAAAGAACAAAATATAACATTTTTCTTGAACTCATCAGAGACTAAAGTAATAAGGCAACCCAAGTAACATAAAATCAAAATAGGAACAAGCCACTTCAAGTAAAGATTGAAGTATAAAGTGTAGCCAAGCGGAAGAGAAAGAATACCAGAGAGCAGCTAAATTTTTAACAAACTGCAAGTTAGCATGGCAATTTGAAATTGCTAGGGGTACTTGACAAAAGAGAAGCTTAAACTCACTTAACCAGCTCCTTTCCACAGGCCTCCACTAAGTGTTTAGAAGAAAGATTGGGGGAGACCATAGAGAGCTCCCTGAGAGTGCTGGCATGCAGGATATAACTAGTAAATGCTGGAGAAAAGGCATTAAGCATCATCTACTTCCTACACCCCTGGGAAAGGGCAGCACACAAGGCATAGGCAAAGACAGGCAGGTGAAGGAAGAATAAAAGGAAGCACCCCTACCTCTGACAGATGGACAGGTAAACCCATTCAGGGCCTAATATTCCATCATACTAAGTAGAGGTCTTCTCTGCCACAGGTAGAATTATAAAATGTCTAGAAAGACCAACTGCAGATACAAGGCAGAGTTTGGCCACAACTCTGAGTGGTTGAAAAGAGGGAGGAGCACTGAAAAGTCCTATCCCCAAAGGCTCAGGTACATAGGGCCTCTCCAGGAGTGAATTGGACCAAAGAAAGAGCAACTCTCCACACTTCCACAAACCTACCAGGGACTAAATGAAGGGGAGGACAGAGTTTAAGCAGAGTTAGTTAAAAAACTAAATGGCTGAGTTGATGTTTGCTGTGAAAACAAAAGAACCTCACCTGAATTCTTTAGAAAATGATCCTATTTACAATGAGAAGTATTGGGAAAGGATGTTTATAGAAGATACAAATTGTTCTCAGAAAGGAACAATGAATCTATCCATTAAAACAGCTTACCAAAACAATAGTGAATAAGATCTTAGCACATTGATTTTTTAAACAGTTCAACAGAATATCTTAATATGCCAATTGAAACAATTTAGCTCTAAAATGTGCCAATTTGAGAGTTTATCATATTTGTTTTTAGAATAGCAGATAAAGGAAAGTCCAATATTAGGTCTTCATAAATAATCAGCTAACCAGTTGTTTCATTGGAACAATTCCGTTATAGTAATATCATACTTAATATAGAAAACACTTCATAGCAATGTGACCTTGCTATATAACTTCTACAAATATCAGATTTAGCACCTGAAAAATGGATATACAATGAGCTCCAAAGTGTCTTCATAAATATTTTAGTAGAATGATTTACATATTGTCTGACACATAGAAATAATAGGTGTTAATATAATCATAATTACAACTATCATTATCATCATGTTACCATTACTATTAAGTATTGTAGAAGAGACATATTCAATTGCCCTAACAGCAATATCTTCCTAAAATAGGGAGTGGGCCAATAAGTGGTTAAATTTCCTCTAATGAACTAAAAATATTACTATACATGATTATTAGTAATAAACTTTTAAAAAAGAATTTAAACTTTCATGAACATCTATTATGAGTCTACTAAATTTATCTTACTCTCAATAACCTGATGAATTATATGTATGTATAAATGAGCTTATGTTTTATCTTATCTGAAATGTAAACCTATAATAGGTTAAAAATACTTTAAAAACAGTGCTGCAAAATTTCTTGAGCACAACCACAAATGTGTAGCACTGCATCAACTCACTTTTTAAATATACATTTAGAAGTCTATTTGGGCCCATCCCAGGAAAGAAAGCATAGGAATTGATTTAAATGTTAGACCATAAAGTTTTTCTGACCATTAAATTGGTTTTCAGGGACTTGCTTCTGGTTTGCACAATGAAGTATACTCTCCAAAACAATTTAAATTCATTTCATGGTGATGCTTTTCTTATTATGACTCTCCTGCTATCCATCTGGTTAATAAAAGGAAAATAAAAGTTGTACTA
The DNA here is from genome assembly GCA_963574655.1 of Perodicticus potto. Classification (NCBI taxonomy): domain Eukaryota; kingdom Metazoa; phylum Chordata; class Mammalia; order Primates; family Lorisidae; genus Perodicticus; species Perodicticus potto. The sequence goes on from CAUYRH010103750.1 coordinate 31,803, forward strand.
AAGAATGAAGTCTAAAATACAGTAGACCTCTGTAATTTGACCCCCCAAGGGATATAACAAATTGGTGGACGTACAAAGGTGGTCAATGTAAGGATCTGAGCCTACTGTACTGATATGTACACATGGTGTATGTTCAGTCTATGAAAATTAGGTCAACGTCAGAAGGTGGTCAACTATGAAGGTTCTACTGCATTCATATAAGCAACTAATATTTTAAACTATGTAGCATCTTCTCATTACATTTGTAGACATCTTTGAGTTAAAAAAATACTTTTCTTAACAGAGAAAGTAAACATCTGTTTCAAGTACAAGGCAGTAAGTTGCTCAGCGAAATGTTATTTAAATTTCCCCACGTATACCATAAACAATATAATTAATATATGCTCTGGCTTAATGAAATGATACAATGACTAATCCTTCCATTTCAGGATATCAGCATATTAATTCTATAATTTGAGTATGCAGATATACTTATTCTTATCACACTATAAAAGTACTGCCATCAATATTCCATTTTTTAATATGATAGGAATGTTATTTAAGAGCATGCTATAAAACAACTATTTTTAAAAGTGAATGCCCAGGGTGAAATAATTTTAACTAGTTTTAAGTATTTTATAATGATGATTTTTAACTATTTTATAATGATGATCTTTGATTTGAAAGAATTTATTAGATTATTTTATAATAATTTGGGAAAATAAAGAATATAAACATTTCCTTTTTCCCTGCACCAAAATAGGCCATCTTTGTTATATATTTTCTCATGTGTAAACTTGACTCAAAGAAATTTTTAGTAACAGTAATTACATAATCATTAAATATTTAATTACTTTTAATTGGTTACAAATTAATTAATTTAATCCACTAAAATTCATAGTGGAATAAATTGTTGGATGGTCCAAAGAGAATCCAACCAGATTAGATGAAAATGTTCCTTATATCCTTCACCAGAAAAGAAGGGGATATACCCCTCTCCATAAAAAATACCTTCTTAATTTAACAAGCAATTACCTAAACACTAAAGCATGAAATTTTATGAGCCTCATTATTATCTTTATTTTCACAGTGTTTGTTTCTGAAAGTCATAAAATTAAATGGGTCTTCACAAAAGCCGAGCACTCTTTGACCTTTTATAGAAGTGAATTTTGTAAGTGAAATCCAGGTCCCTTAGTAAAATCACCTTCAGTTTCCTCAATATTAACTATTTAATTTTAGTTTCACTTATGCTTATTTTTCTTCTAGAAGATAGTAAAATAAAGTATGCCATCATTTCTAAAACGGTAGTTTTCATCTCAGTCAATATGATTTCCTGCCAAAACCTCAGGGCTGCATTATATTTCCTTACTGCAAAATCCTTGCAAAGGAAGGCAATACTAAAAACGAGGCAAGATTTAGCTTGAGAAAAAGGTGTTTAAATTCCCATGATGAAAATAAAATGATGCGTACTCTAATGCTAAGAGAGAGGCAAAGCCAATCAATTTAACTACACCAAAAATTATAAAAAATTTAACTAGAGAGCCTAAATGTTAATAGTACACAATCACGTAAGGTCCCACTATGTGCCTGGCACAGCAATACGTCCTGGAGATTTACTGAACCTAAAACAAGGTCCGTATTATATGAAGCTCACAAAGCAACAACAAAATACAGACATTAGATAATTGGCTGTTAAAGGTAAAAATTCCAAGCTTCCTCAAAAATATACACTATTAACTTAAACTTAAATAAATGGAAAGATAGTGCATGTAAACAGAAGATAAAAACTTGTGAAGGTATCAATCCTTCCCCTTGCCAAAATATGTACACACACACACACACACACGCAAATATTCTTCTCAAATGAAGCTATATATTTAACTCAATCCCTATCTCAGCCATGTTTTTCTATGGAAATTGGCAAAGGGATTCTAAAATCTATGTGGAAATATCATTAAAAAATAAAATAAAATAGGCAAACTACCTTGAAAAAGAACAGAGGTGGAGAACTAACACTACCTGACTTAACACTTACTTGAAACTATAATAATCAAGAGTGTGGTATTGGCCTAGGGATAAACAAACAGACGAATGGACCAGAACAGACTACAGAAATACAACCATACTTAATAAGGCCAATTTATTTTCAACAAAAGTGCAAAAGAAATTCAAGGATGTTTGAATAAAAACTTTTTAAGAAATGGTGTTGGAACCATTGGATGTTTCTATAGAAAAGAAAATAACTTCTAGCTGCTACCTCACACCATATATAAAAACTAAGGGTATGTCATAGGCTAAAATAAATACTGTGAATCCTGGAGGGTTTTAGAATAAAACAGGAGAGTATCTCTGTGACTGAGGGGTAACAATGTTATATTAGGAAAAATGTCAAATCAATAACTTAAAAAAATTACTTAGAATTCATAAAAATTTAAAACATGTGCTCACAAAAATACACCATTAAAAAAAAAAAGAAGTCATACACTAGGAGAAAAAGTCACAATATTCTGATAAAGCACTAGTATCCAGAATATACAAAGAACACTTATAATTCAAATAATAAGACAATCCAATCAAAAATGGAAAAATACTTAAATATACCAAAAACAGGATAATGGCCAATAAGCACAAAAGAACTGTGTTCAATATTACTTGTTTTCAAGAAAATGAGTATCAAAACTACAAGATGACATTAAACCATTAAAATAGCTAATTGGAAAAACTAATGTCAATTGGTGTTATTGTGTGAAGCAACTGAATTATCATGTATTGCTACTGAGAAAGTAAAATGCCCAACTTAAATGTTGGAAATGAATTGTCAGTTTCTTAAAAACATCCACCTATCCCCTTGACCCAGAAAATTTTTATATAAAAAAAACACATTCCCACAAAAGATTTGTACATCAATGATTATAGAAGTTTTATCCATAAGAGACAACCACTGGAAGAATGGAAAAAAAGATAAACTAATTGAAATATACATTATACAATAGAATACTACTTGGTAATAAAGAGGAACAAATTATTGATGCACACAAAAATCACAGATAAATTGTACAGAATTTATGCTGAGTATAAGACCCCAAGCACTATACAAGAACATTTTGTGATTTCACATGTGAAGTCTCAAACAAGAAAAACTAATGGAAGGTGAAAAAAGTCAAAATAATAATTGCTGAAACAGAATGAATGAAAAGAGTGACAAGGAAAATTTCTGGATAGAAATGTTCTATATTGAAATCAATGTGGAGATTTAAGAGTGTCAAAATTACCTAGCTAACACTTGTACATTTCAATGTCTGTGAAGGATAACAAAAACAAGAACTGTAAAAATAACAGAATAGTTTCATGTGGGGTTGAGAATGAGTAGGGGTAGAAATGAAATAAAAATTGCAAAGTTGTTAAGTGCCCTAAAAGCCAATGAAGTTTATTGTTCTCTATCAATCACTATCTTTGCATGTATGTGTGATAAAAACTCAACGTGAGATCTACCCTCTTAACAATTTTTAAGTGTATAATAGAATGTTGTTGACTACAGATAGAATAATGTATAGATCTGTAGAACTGATTCTTCTTGTTTGCCTAAAACTGTATGCCCTTTGACTAGTAACCCTCATTTTCTCCTAATCCCAACTTCTGGCAGTGACTGTTCTACACTTTTGAGTCTATGAATTTGACTATTTTGGATACTTCATACAAATGGAACCATCCAGTAATTGCCTTTCTGCCACTGGCTTATTCCAGTTAGCAAAATGTCTTTAAGATTCATCCACATTGTCACATTATTGCAGAATTTCCTTCTTTTAAAGAGCTGAGTAGTATTCCTTACATGAACATATCATCTATCTCTTACACATTCATTTGCCAATGGACATTTAGTTGTTTCCACATTTTGGCTGTTGTGAATCATGCTGCAATGAGATACTAATATCTCTTTGAGATCCTGATTTCAGTTCTTTGGCTAAATTCCCAGAAGTAGATTGCTTGATCATATGGTAAACAATATGATCACTGATCATAAATCTACTTATGATCATATGATCTATTTTTGACTTTTTCAAGGATACTGTTTACTGTTTACTATGGTGGCTGCACCATTTTGCATTCCCACCAACAACTTGAAAGAGTTCTAATTCCTCCACATCCTAACCAACATTGTTTTTTGTTTTGCTTTACTTTGTTTTTGGTAATACACTTCCTGAGAAGTTTGAGATAATCTCTCATTTGCTTCTGATTTGCATTACTTTGAAAATTAGTGACATCAATGCCATTTTTCTCATATAACTGTTGGCCATTTGTATATCTTCTGGATTCTCTATTCTGCTTTACAGGTATACATTTTGTCAAAATTTAAAAGTTAACATTTGTAAATAAATAAATAAATGATTTGATTTCTATAAGAAAGTCCACTCTTTCTTGTTTATTCCATCTTGCTATCACAGCTAATAATAAGGTTGATGAAAATAACAATGACAATAGTGAAGCTATTCTATCAGATATATATGTGTGTGTGTGTGTGTGTGTGTGTATACATATACATATGTAATCAGGCACTATGCTGATTATGATGGGATGAATAAGATAAGCATAATCTTTTGTCTTATCAAGTTTACAGGACTGTTGAGAAAATGAACAGGTAAATAAATTTATATAATCTCAAATTGTACTGGGAGTTATGAAAGAAAAAAGGGTGCTCTAATACAGAATACTAATTTAATTTTTATTAAGCACTTACTGTGTATCAGACGCTGTAATAAACAATGAACAGATATTATTCCATTTACAACATTAGGAAACTGAGTTCTAATTACATTCTCTTTTGAAATAAATGGCAAAACTTCACGTATTTGTGTTACTTTGGCCACAATATCTGATCAATGATCTGTTCTGAACTGCAATATGAGTGGGATTAGTAATGCAAAGTTTGATATTATCCTAGCAAAAAACTAATTGTCCCATGGGAGTTTGTGTGACTTCATTATTACTCTGCAGTTACCAGCTAATTAAACCTACAAAAAATGTGAATAATATACCCTTCTCCTTGTTTCCATCATGTCCCTCTACCAAGTCTATTTTCCATGAAGGATCCAGCTCATGTTATGCTTCTGTTCAAAACTGTTAGCTTCACCAAATACTCAGGAAACTTCTCTCCAAGTCCTCTACCCCTAACCCACTGGTTTCAGCCACTATAGCCTCCTTCCTAATCCTCTAGCAAACCAAGCTGACTCCATCATAGGCTCTTTTACCTCTGCATGGAATTCCATTTTCCCAAGTTTGCATGTGGCCTTTTCTCTCAGTCTTTTAAGATTATCAAAGGTTTCTGCCCATCACTCCATATAAAACAGCACCTCATCTCTGTCTTATTTGCCCACGTTATTTTTCTTCACAGCACTACCTGGCATAAGTGCACGTGTGGTTATCCTGATATACTTGGAGAATACCAACAGTGTGGAGGTGAGAAAAGGAGCCTGTCACTCAGGTAGAAGGAGGGGCAGAACAGCATGTTGTCACAGAACCTGAGGGAGGACAGGAATGAAAAATAGAAGACAGAATGGGAAAAAAGACTGCTAAATTTGGCAGCTAAGTGTTGTTCAGTGCCCAAGGAGGCCAACTTAAAAGCAGTGAGCCAAAAGCCAGACTACAGGATATAGGTTGTTAAAGTACAAGTACACTAGTGCGTTTAGGAGTAAACCATCTAATTGAGTTTATTTGCATTACCTAGAGCAGTGGTTCTCAACCTTCCTAATGCCTCCTAAGGCCGCGACCCTTTAATACAGTTCCTCATGTTGTGGAGACCCCCAACCATAAAATTATTTTTGTTGCTACTTCATAACTATAATTTTGTTACTGTTATGAATCGCAATGTAAACATCTGATATACAGATGTATACAGATGTATACAGGATGTATTTTCATTTTTACAAAAGGGTCGCAACCCACAGGTTGAGAACTGCTGGCCTAGAGTAGGAGAAGACAAAACACTAGTCAAAATGAGCAATACGAGCGACCAAACAGGTTTCTAATTAATAAAGCTCACAAGAGTTATTTATGGAATTGAAACCAAGGTCAATCTTTCAGCATGTCAACTACCAAATAAAACAAGGTTATTGAAATAGTGTCTTAACTGTGGAAGATATAACAATATCTAATACTTATAATCCTAAGTAACATTTTCTAGTCTTCATTCAACCACCAATTCTCTGTAAATATTGGGGAGAACATTTAAATTCTTGTCCTCTGCATTTAAAATAACAATTAATCTACATTTCAATAGAAAACTAAAGTTATGTCTTCCTAGTTCACAAAAGATATCAACCTATCATATCTCTCCTATACAGTTTTACTATGTATCTTTACTTCCAAAGTAGCTATAAATCTTTTTGTACTAGTATATTTTCTCCTTAAAACAGCTGTAAAGAAATTTTCTCAACAACTATTTCTGAACTCTATATTTTTAAAGAAAATCTATATTTATAACAAGTACAGGGACTACCTCTATTGTCAAAATCTGGCCATGCTTACAACAGAGAAAAGATAATTCTTTGATTTAATTATAGCAAATGTTACTTTAGCATGAAATATTTGCCCCTTTTATTTCTTCCTTCATGCTTCATCATTGCTAAATTTAAAAACTATTAACAATATGATCATGAAAAAACCTAGGGATGAAAGCATTTACAGATATCAAAAGTAATAGCTGACATTTCAAAGCACTTTGTAATTTATACAGCTCTTTAACATACATTGCCTCATTTATCATATCACTCCCTAGAAATTAATAATATTATGCATAATTATTCCCAGTTTAACAATAAGAGAACTGGTAGTAACTCAGTAAACTGAGTTAATAAGGGGCAGAATATTGGAGCCTAGGTATTTGAACTTTAAGTTCAGTACTCCTTCCACGAAAGCTCCCCCTCAGATAAATATTAATTTTATATTTAGCTGAATAATTTATCTAACTTTTCTAGATACATCATTAAATGCTACTAGTATAATTAAGAAATACAAGTATTGATAAGCCAATTCCTTTTACATATTAAATATTATTATTAGAAAAGTATTTTTCGTCTACAATTATCTTGCCTTAAGAAACTGCCAAATCCTAAAAGACAAATATCAATTCAAATTCTATAATGGAAACTTTATATTTATCACTAATTGCTATTGTAAAAATATGCTCACAAGTCAAATTGAAAAACCTGGGCAATGAAACAGTACAATTTGGGGAAAGCTTGTAGTACAAAAGATGTAGTTGGGGAACTTTTGACAGAACATTATTGCAGCACTGTTACAATAGCTAATACAAGGAATCAACCTAAATGTGCATCAATGCTTGAACATAAAAAGAAAATATGGACCAGGGACGTGGCGCACACCTATAGTCCCAGCACTCTGGGACACCAAGTTGAGAGGACTGCTTGAGACCACGGGTTCAAGGCCATGTGGGGCACCATAGTAAGACCTCATCTGCACACAAAAGAAAAAGAAAATATGGTTTATATACACAATGGTGTACTATTCAGCCATATAAAAGAATGAAATCCTGTCATTCGCAAGAGCATGGATGCAACTGGAGATCATTACAGTAAATGAAATAAGCGAAGCACAGAAAGACAAAAAATCACATGTTCTCACTCATGTGGGAGTTAAAAATCTGGACCTCATGGATATGGATATAGAGAACGCAATAATAGATACCAGAGACTGGAAAGGATGGATGAGGAGGGAGAGGATGAAGAGATGGAGGTTAATGATTACTAACATACAGTACCAACTTACAAGGAATAAGTTCTAATGGTTAACAGCAGGCCATATAAGCACAGTATGACAATACTCAGCAACGATACAGTGTGTATTTCAAAGTAACAAGAACAAATGACTTGAAATGATCCCAACACAAAAAAAGGATAAATGTTTGAGGCGATGGATATCCTAAATACCCTGATTCAATCAGTACATACTATATGGTATTGAAACACCACAAGTACCCCTAAGTATGGATAATTATCATCTATCAACAGGAAAAACTATTGACAGAACAAAACAAAGTCGCATCTGCATTTTGTGAGAATAAATCAGTAGAATGAGGCTATAACGTTGCACTTTACCAAAGGTGGTGTGAAAGCATACCACACTTAATAACCACTCAACAAAATAAATAGTATGCATCTACTAAGGGTCCAGGAGCTTCTCTTCAAATTTGCCATAGCAAGTCGATTAAACTAAATAAATATTTTTCTTTTCTAATTTGTTACATTTTAAATTATACTCAAAGAGCTAGATTTGAGATGTAACCACAAATTACTGAAATTAAAACTATATTCTGATATTCTAGTAAGTACAAACAAGAGACAATTCATTTGAATGATGCCTATTTTAATCATGACCTCTTTTAACATTGTATTAATAATTTGCATGAGTAATATTTTATTTTTTGTTGCTATTAAATGTAATATTCAAGAAACAAACACTAATCAACAATGATTATCTAATGTTACTGGGGCAAAATCATGACATAAAGAGATATCATGTATATATCCGAAACAAAATTAGCAAACTCAAGTAAAGGAGGAACTGAAACAGTATTCCAGGCAGCACCATGAGAAACTTGCTATGTCAAATGTATACACAATCACAGTGAGCATCAGGAAAACAGTATAAACAGAGAAATGAAACCAAGAATAGAGAGGACACTGGTTCTAATAACATATCATTCTTGTGAATCATCATTCACATCTATACAAAATGTAAAATTCTAAATAGTACATATATAGATAACACAATTTTCAAACCTTGCAAAAACACTTGTATGAATACATATATATGTATACACATATATATCTGAATAAATGATCATATAAATTATCTTTTTTCTTTCATCTTTTAAAAGATGACAGAACTGCATTAAACTTTTTTCAAACATTTCTTTACATTGAACTTCTTCTCAAAGATATTTAAAAAACTATGTTCTTATATGATAGTTCTACTAATCTAATTTTTGAGACATGTCCTCTTTAAATATGTTTAATAAAAATGAATGAATAAAGCATGAACTATCCTCCACATCTAAACATCAGTGTTTCCATAAGACATTGTCTCAGATGAACAGATTCACCTAACTCAAAAACATTCATCTGTTTCCTTGCCAGAATAATACTGACTGTTTATCCAAAATTGCTAAAGAGAAACTGTATGTTTTCCATTAATTTTAGACAGAAAGAAAATCTTGGAGAGATTTGGCTCCTAACTGTTACGTTTCTCCTCTGTATTTAAATTCTTGCCAGGAACTAGAAAACATGGGTTTCCCCTTAAGAACTTTTTTTAAAGGGCGGCGCCTGTGGCTCAGTGAGTAGGGCGCCGGCCCCATATACCAAAGGTAGCGGGTTCAAACCTGGCCTCGGCCGAACTGCAAAACAAAATAAAAATAGCCAGGCGTTGTGGCAGGCGCCTGTAGTCCCAGCTACTCA